>JAODAI010122202.1:0-17159 GCA_027575025.1 Scotoplanes globosa | reverse complement strand
TCCTTTAACCACATCCCTTGTTCATAACATGTGCATAACATGTTATAGCGCAGGGCATACACTCCTATAACCACATACCTTGTTTATAACATATGCATAACATGGTATAGCGCAGGGGCATATAAACCGCTAGTATTACAGTTACAATATTAGGCATTTATATGCCATAAATATATGCGTTATGGGTGGGTAATGATACGAATTAAGTTTAAAAAGAATAGCATTACACAGCTATTTACTACGATCTTATGAAATTGACAACTTCCTTTTCAGCGTTATTAAATATTCGATAAGGAATATATAAAACAGTAGGCCTACAATGCTCTGTTAATTAATTTTGAAACATATTATGCAAATATATAATAATTGGCCATCCCTGATTATATCGACATCTGCTGGATATATCAGGCAGTCATATACCGCTATATACTAAATGTGTCCCTCCAGGTTAATCTTCTACATAAACACATAATCATACATATTTTTATATCCGAGTGTTGCAGCGCTGTTGTACATGTGAATTACGAATCAACATATTTATACTTATATAGTCGAGATGTATATGGTCTCATTAACTGTTTACAATACATAACATACTTCTCAACAGTTACTTGAATGTCATATTTATTGGTCGATGTTGTCCTAATAAGTTCGTTCATTATCATAGGATAGCATAGGGACGTTTATAGGAGGACACTTAACAAATCAACTTCCCTTTAACGGGACTACTATTCATAAAACAATAAATACTAATAAATATCAATTTATTAACAATAAATCTGCAAGGTGCTATATATTCATAATTCTAGTGATAGGCGGTTGCAAGTAATATTGCACTTTTATAGCTATTATATACCACCTTTTGACAATTTGATGTTATAAAATAATTTCTGATGTCATCTGTATACATCAGTAATATAAACTAAACGTCATTGTGTGAATACATTATTTAGGGCAGTTTAGCCAGTAACTATTTGGTTTATAATAATGGGAACTATACAACCAGTGTATGTATATATACATATGTACAAGTATATCATATAGAATGCATATCATATGTGATATATGTATACATAATATACTCGTGATAGTCGCCGTGGTCTAGTGGAATGGTCTCGGTTTCACGACCCTATGATTGAGAGATCGAGCCCAGTAAGATTCCATTGGTTGATGTCAGGAAGGGCATCCGGTCATAACATGCTACGTCGCACTTGTAAAAGTCCTTGCATTAGGAAGATACCATCTAAGACCCATAAGGGGAGTGACATACGTTAAGCACCTTCATACTATATATATGATATATTTTATATATAGTATATACATGGGATAATATAAATAGTATATTAATCTTGCCCAATAAAAAATCATGAAATTTTGACAAACACATACAACTCATGTATAGTTTCTTAGTAAAAATGAAACTGTCATAATTGTTTTATTAAACTTATTACCGCAATCGAGAATGAAGGTTTACTATTTATTTTTCACATTTCAGGCATTCGTGTAAACATAGAAGGCAAAAACTAAACACGATGTCTTCGGTAGATAAAACTCACCGGTTAATTACTAGAAGGTTAATTGATATTTAATTAAAACATGAAATACAAAATATACATCAGATATGCCTGGATGTTCCTGAAAAATATTGTTTAATGAAATATATTAAATATACTTCGAAATTTGAAAGCTACATCGCCATAGAGTAAAACATAGACACCAGTATATTAATCATGAATAATTATAGACTATACTTAGAAGAATGGAGAATAATATTGTGGTGTTAGCGGGAGAGGGGGAAGGGAGACGCGGCCACCCGTCGGAGAGTACTTTTATCTCACCCTTTGGCAAACTTGTACCAATGTATATGTTTCTTCCATATAGGGCAAATAATTGCAATAATGTTATTTTTCCAATAATTGGAAAATAAAGACCACAGTTGGATAATGTAATGATGCTACGACTCGAATGTCGATACATTTATTAATTTATTTAATATGTATATTTTATTATATGTTAGGGATTGAAAACATATTCTTATTTTCCAGAAACTCATTAGTTAGCCAAAATAATCCCAATAGGGATGATGTAATTGGTAGCATATTTGGACAACGCAGCACTCCTTAATTATGTGTCTGAATAAGATAAAACTATCGGTACTTGTGTACCAAAGTATAGGGTTCCGATTAAAAATTATCAATGAATTTCTAAAATAAAGTTTAGGGAACCTGCAGGTCGAATTGATATCATATTAGCACAATGCATTGCTCCTTGTATATCTCAATAAGATTGGGTCGAATTGATATCATATTAGCACAATGCATTGATATCATATTAGCACAATGCATTGATATCATATTAGCACAATGCATTGCTCTTTGTGTATCTCAATAAGATCGGCCTGTCCGAACTAGTCTATCAAACCATAGGATTCGAATTAAGACTATACCAATGAAATTATAAAATAATTAGGGAACTAATATTAGGTGTATAATTGTAAGTGTATATCGCAGTACTATACGTTGCGACTGCTATAGTGCATCATTCGGATATTGCATGTTTTATCCTTAGAATTCAATTGAATGATGACTCGCATAATGAATACTATTAAATATGGGGATCGTACCAGTTGGTACCAGAAACGCCAAATTTATCAATTGTACTTGTACACATTTTTATTCGTTCGTAAACATTTTTCAGCTCTTAGAGAGATAATACGCATTTTGGTTGCAACACCCACTACCTTGTAACAACCGTTGGAAGCCCGTATTAGATGTACATATTTACATTTAGCCCTACATTGGATTTGGTGGGGTTCACATGGCCAATAAAATGTCAAGTATTTATACAAGCCTTCCCTGGTGTTTTATTTACGGTAATAACGCATTTCATATCTTACCATATAAATCAGATGGGCAAATTGATAAAATGGATACTATTCTTTACCTATTAATAGCTTATATCAATAGACATATAGAGTTTGGCATATCCTATGGTGTAACGTGGGCCTTGTTGGTTGTGGTACCCCTCTGTATGGCGTAACCAGGCCAACCAATATACTGCGGCTTGTACAGCGGGCCTGTAATCAGAATACAAACAGGGTGCAACCGGCTATCAGCCGTTTTATGACTCTGTTGTTTAACCAGCCAATATATGCCTCTTCCAAGGGACGCTAACTGGGCAATAAAACTGATCCCAAAGATGGGCGCTATCTGTTCACAAACATGTTCACGCCTCTTTAATTAACAATGAGGAGACACTTTAAAACCAATTGAAAGCCAAAGTAATTACATACTCAGCTGCGATTTTCACATACGGGCTATTCATTATCGAGGGAATAGTAGGCCATCACTAATAATTAATAACAATTTAAAGATCCGATTAATTGAGGGCGCGCGCTCTCTAATACACCTAGCCGCAACGGGATTACCCACGAGCCTGTAATTAATGGGGTCATATAATTAATAACTAATCAAAGAATAAGTGGTGGGGTACTACATCATAGACTTTTGTTTCTTTCAAATATAAGGGGAACAAAGGTGTAGCACGGACAACGAGAGTCAGAAGGGTTATAGGCCTAACAGTGGTTAAGTTCATTATGCATATATATAAACAGTGGCGCTATTTTAATTAGATTAAGGGTATACCATGATTATTGGCGATATCCCAATTATCTTGGTTGATGCTCATCGCATGGATTGATAAACATGTTCAGCAATCCAATGATCCGCATATTTTGAAACAAAGTTGTAGGGAGGCACGGGTACCGTTACTATATGTATCCAACACATAACCCACATTCATTTCGTGGATCACGGGTCGGCAATGGTTTCCAAGAACCACAACAAATGGACCACATGGGTATATCGTAGCAATGAGCCCGAACGATTATAAGTGATACGTGGGCCAACGAAGAGTTCATGTCGAATCAACATTAGGTTAGGTTAGATGTTAGGAAGTTTTCTTTCTCTCGAAGAGTTGTTGACGAGTGGAATAGCTTGCCGAAGTCATTGGTTCACGTAGTTACTGTCAATGCCTTTAAGAGTGGTGTTCATATATATTGTTGTGACTGTGGACGGGTGTATATATGTCGTCCACTGAGTGATGGGGGTTCAGGATCATATTATGAGGACTATGTCCTTGCTGATCCATTCTTAACTTAACGTAACATTAACATTCTTAACTTAACATTCAGTACTGTGAGGTGTAACCTTGGGTCAACACAATACACAATCACAAAACAAATTTGTCACAAATGTTTGGGTTTCTTCCCCCGTTTCAAGTTCAAGTCCAAATTGATATTCTTCGTTCACGTACAATGTAGAATTCAAATAATAGTATAACTATTTCTATGAAATCAACAGAAATGGGCAAGAAAATGGAGGAAGAACGAAAAGTAAAAGATAAGCATGTATATAGCCACCCTTCTGAAAATAATAAGAAAAGAACGAAGAACCCCAAACACCACAAAATACACCTCTCTTCGCTGGTCGCTTAGCATAATAAAATGAAATGTTTCCCACAGCAATTAGGGTCCACGTCTAACAAGGAAGCCATTAGGCCTATATAGTAAACTAATATACCGAAAAAATAAAGTTATCGAATAATAATCTACATAGAGATGGAGAAGGATACTTTTAAAAATATCACAATTTTATATATAGCCCTTTATTTCAGATGGTGTTTGGCATTTCGATTTAACAGTGGCATTTGTTATTAATTGCTTAAACCATACCGGATAACTGTCATGCATTTTTGGATACTGTGCTACTCAGCGACAACGAGTAACATAAGGGAGTTTATATTCACTATGTTCTTCAAATATATGACGAGATAATATAATCAGAAGGGACATAACCCAAGTTTAACGATTCCAAAATATTGTTAAAATATTTATGTTGGAGTAATGTGTACTCTCAAAACATTATGGTAGAATATTATATTATATTAACATGAATTGATCCCAATAATTGTAATTGACCAGGAATACTGATGAAATATAATGCAAGTTTTACTTTTCAGCTACATAATACGTTTCATTCTTACCAGGATCCTGGTAAGAATTATTACTCAAATTCCCGCGTAAATTTTCGTAAGCCATGATTTGTACGGTATTGCTAAAGGCGAAACTTGTGGTTGTAACTCAGTATACTACTTTCATTTTTGGAAAGATATAGGATCACTGATAACTTAGTACCCTTCGTCCAACGGTGGTTCTAGCGGGGAGTGCCGGGGGATCCGCCCCGTTGGTGAGAAATCCCACACACCCTGTCTGGGAAGAAATGAGGAATCCAACGGGAAATTTTAGACATAAATCTTTTTATGATACACTGGAGAAAATAAGATATGATATAAATACAAGGATTTTCCAGAAAAATTCAATAATATACCCCGACGGGGAATATAGACCTCCACAATATGGTATTGCTTCCCCGATAGAGGGATAGTTTCCATGACGGGGAATATAGACCTCCCCAATATGGCATTGCTTCCCTGATAGAGGGATAGTTTCCACGACGGGGTATCAAATAGTGCCTATGTTTGGGAAATTGGCCTTTATTAATTTACAAAATAAATGTCGTGTTCAGTTTAGGCTTGGAAGTTGATTATTTTCATTATCACAGAGAGTGGCTGATGATTTGAATATCTTAACAGTGTCATTAATTTAACAATTTATTATTTGATAAGTAGTTTTCTAACTGTGTGTGATTATGGGCTGACAGGGGCATTACCGTATTGTATACATGAGATGCCCTTTCTGATTCCTTCTTACTTCACATTATGCTAATAATAAATGGTTTTGCGTTCAATAGTTAAAAACTGTTTCATCATGAGTTAGATATATTTAATGTTCTATTCAACGAGGCGGGGGGAGGGGCCAAATTGAATATAGCATTCAATCTTTCAACGACTGACGAAATAGTTTTAACCGTTGAACGAAAAAAACATTCATTATTAGTTTTATACAACACCCTGTTATCGATTGTCTTTAGTTTAAGTTTGGCCATTTGGGTCCTGGCCTAACGTTAGGGTAGACCCTAACGTTAGACCAAGCCTAACGTTATAATTACGTCATATGCTGATAGTGAAAAATGCACGGGCGATAATAAAAAAATGCACGGTGATAATAAATAAATGCACGCTGTGACGTCATCACTGATTGATGTCATGTGACACATGGTTGTCCAATCAAATGTGTATAACATACTTGTGTGTTGTATAAAACTTAATCATGCATGCAGATCATTTGTGAACACAAATACAGCCTTCCATAATACGATATTACACATTGGGAAATACTTTTTCAAATATGAGTATAATATTGATGGAATTTGTACAAATATGAAACAAAATATTACGACAATATTTTTCAGAGAATCATCCGCCGAAAGGTGCCTTAATTCCTATTGAGTTATTGTTTGGGGAAATATTATAGGAAGATATAACGAGAATTGACAATGGATCATGTTATCAACAATATCATCTCTTCTACGAAAAACAAGTTCTTTGCATACGAAAGTAAAACAATAGGATCATCTGAAGGACTGATCAAACATTTGCATAATATTCTACTTCTGTATGTGTTTGTTTCTGCTTCAAATATTTAATGTAGCTAGATAATAGTATCTTCAGCATAAACTCTTGGCAATATTTGTCCAAATAGCATCATTGCAATATTGTCACTGTTTCGTTGTTTGAAGTAAAATTGAATAGTGTTTAATTTATTAGTTATACGCAAGTCACGGATTGGCTGTTGAAGGCTAGTGAGAGTGACGACAGTACGCGTGACATTCCAACAAAGTTTTAATTTTCCTGCTTAACCTCATCAAGTTCAGGCAGTTTGGGATTGCATTTTTTCCTCATGCGGACTGATTATGTTGAACGCCCTATACCATTTTCCATCCGCAACATTGAATGTATTGATTCATTTAAAGGACTCAACAAGTTTTAAAATAATGTTAGTTAATATTATAGAGCGGAAAATTATCTACAAAATGCTTCAAGCTAGAATCAAATCGGTTATTCTGTTCTCAATATATTGATGTTTGAATTTTTTTCAATTTTAGAACGCCGTTTAATTAAAGAACGTCTTTATCACGACGAAAGTGATGTGGAGTCCTTGCAACTGAGGTACAGATATAGCCTGGTAAATGGCTTGTAAATATGTTTTCTTGACCCCATTGCATATAAGACTTGTGTTATTTTTTGTGAAGGTCAAAGGTTATTTGAAGTCAAACCCCTTAAACGATAAAGTGTTCAGTTTTATTATTACCGTTATTCTTTAGTTGTATTTCAGCACACCCGTATACGACTATATCTTTTACGTGAGCAGTAGGAGGGTGTTATAAATATTTACAATCATTCATTCATAAGTTCAAACATGCCTGAATTTAATTATACATATTTATATTGCATAATGCATAATTCGTTATATGTAAATATCCCTGAATTTAGTAAAATATATTCGCAAGATCGGAATCAGTATTACTTATTTTTTTAGTAAAAAAATATTGATAGATAATTGATTGTTGTATAATGGTATTATAAAAACATCAACCGAACCAGGTATCCTATGAATCGATTGTTTTAATGATTTTATATATTTAGTGAATTGTTAGTTATACAATTCTGTATAATTCGTATATGACGAACCATCTTCGAATACCTGATTATTATTTATATATGTATTATTCAACTGATAATAGAAGTATCTTTTGTATCCAGTGAATCATTTACGCATATAATTTATTATTTTAGAATTTGGATATTGATTGATTAATTGATTTAGTGGATGGTTTCAATACAATAATCATACTACTTTCGGATAATATTATACCTAATGAATATATATACAATGAATCGATATTGATTTATATATTTATAAATGATTGTTTCAAATATCTTGTTTGTACCTGAAAAAATGAACGTGTTATATATTTTGATGGATCAATATTTCAGTTGTGTATAATTTATTTCTTTGGACATTTTTCCAGACTTCATAATGCTGCCCATATAATGCGGATCCAGGGGTCCAAAGGGTCCGGACCCGACCTTTTATTAGGACAAAAACTAACAAATACTTGTAAAATATTGAGATAATATTCTACGCCATACAAAGTCGTAATACATTTTGGTCAGTACTGAAGATGACCACTAGTTGAATGCACAGGACTGTTTGATATGGAGGGAATTTGCACCTTGAAGTATTACACGCAGGTGCCAAAAAACCTCCCCCACACACATACCAGCTGAGTTCATTCAATTCTAAAGTCTCGCGACGCTGCATGTGTATTTTGGTATATAGTGATCTACATTTTCTGTTTATATACTATAATTATGTGTAACGTTTTTAGGTGGACAATAATCAAGAATTGTTTTCACAGATGCCGCATTAAAACACAAAGGTCTAGGTACTTCATCCCCCCAGAAAAATAGGGTACACCCTCATTCCATTGCTATCTTCGCGATTTTATAAAGTATCTGCAGTCGGTGAAAAGGATGTTATTATTAGCTATAAGCCTACGATTATACGATCAGTGTCATAACCCCACAGCGGGTGAAGGGATTGTTATGGGGGGGGGGGAGGTCTGCTAGAACATACGCTTTTTTCAGAAGTTCACCTAGCTTCAAGTTGATACATTTTGGGGAACTAATTCGTATCTATATATATTACATTATCGTGAGATGGATCGTTGGGAACCTGGGATATACACTTCGTTAGTCCAGGAATTTCAGGATTTGTTTTAATAAATATTATTTGGTATACTTTAATTTACTTAAAATATAGTCAAAACGAAACATCTAGGGGTTTAACAAACTTCTAAAAGTAGCATTTCATCTGATCTAGGGGTGTGTGGCATATTTTTGCTTGCATCGCGCCATCCGGGGTTATAATTATGTGCACTACTTTGATAGTGAAATGAAGTATTCTGACTTTAAAACAAGTTGTGCTACCCATTCAGTGTCCATACATTTTAAAAAGCATGTCGACGCCGCTGCATTCACCACTGAACAGTTTAGGGAAACTACTAGCCAGTATGCCTAACCTGATATGTCAATTGGCATTATCCCGCAATCTTTCGAATATCTTTTGTCGTCCTGTTTTTTATATTATCCTATAGGCCTATTTGAATAATCATCAACATTAATTTAAAAGATGACACTCATCACTGTGGATTATATAGCTAAATAAATGAAAACAACCATTTGCATCTAAAACAGTGTCGTGCATAGGAATTGTGAGGGGACAACTTTACGATTCCCCCGACTCTTATATAGCACATTTTTGGGGCGCTTCGCACTGAAAAAATACATGTGTGTGCTTAGAATCACATTCACCCCTACTGGTATTATATATATATAAATATTCACGGTGCTTTGTGCCGAATACACGCCATAGTTTGTCACAGACTCCGGCTCGTCCCCTCCAAATTGTATATACAACACACTACATTAATAGCCCCAGGTTAACCTATTTCAACCGAAGTCTATGTACAAATATTGACCCACCACATAATTTGACCCAGACTAACTCATATCCCCCAATTTTATATACCATTTTTACGACGCCTCGTGCCGAATATACCAAGATAATTGTCTCAGACTCATTCATTTGCCCGAATTTTATATTACAAATGTTTTTAGGGGTATCGCACTAAATGCTCATCAGCATTTTCCCCATACGCACTCATTTCAACGGACTTTTATATATACAAAAATACGGTGCTTTGCACCGATTGTCACCATATATTTTCATACAACTCACTCGTTTTACCCCTACTCGGACTCATTTCCCCTGACTGGTTGCAGATGTGAGGGCGTGTTCCCCCGTCTCCCCTTTGCTCACGATGTAGATATACTCCATTTGTTCATGCTTCGCTCCCAATAAAACGTAGATACTTGGCACCACACTCATTCATTTCCACCAACTATTACATAGAAATAGTTTCTCACGGCGATGCGCATCGAGGACACAACATATTTATCCCAGACTCACTAGATCATTTATGAATCATATAACAACAAAAAACAGCGCTTTGCGCCGAATATTCAACATGAATTACATCAGACTCACTCATTATATTACCCCAAATTGTATTTACCAAGAGCGGCCAGATGCACAACATAATTTGCCACAAACTCACTCACTTCCACATAATTCCATATACTATATATATGTAGGGCGCTTCGCGCCCATAACATCTGACTTACTTTCGTTTCACCCGATTCCGACTCCTTCCCCAGACTGGATGCAAAGGTGTGTGTGTGGGAGGGGGGGGGGGGTGTACACCACCTTTTGCGCACGCTGTAGATCTAAACCCCCTTGAAATATTACAAATATATATATACGCTACGTGCCTCGCGAATTATCACTCTTCTGAGATAGTGAAATTGGGATACAAATTTGACCCCCCCCAAAAAAAGGGAAAAAAAGATCCTGGCTACGGCCCTGATCTGGAATTTATCATTCCAATCTTCTGCCTTATGCATGCTAACTGGAAATTAAGACGGGATAAATTACCATCATTATCTGATTTCTGCAATCTGTCGCGCCCAGGTTGTCCCAGAGATAAAATTATCGGAATATAGGAAAATTAAAGCACCATTTTACATCTAAGCCAAACGAATTGGTGCTCCGCCTAGATAGTGAGATGAGAACAGCAGTTTGAATTTTCTGGCAGATATAAATTGACTAAATGTAGAAAAACAGTCAAATGTCGTGTCATTTATATAGCGCCTTTTTCTACTGTGGTTACAAAGCGCCAATGCGTCAATGGCAGCGGCTAAAGTAGCGCCCGGTGGCATAGATTCACCTCGATAGTTACACAATTAATACATGAGTGGAGAGAAGCAACCGAGATTAAGTGTCTTGCTCATGGACACAGATTTAAACGGTTACGCCAGTATTCGAACCAGTAATCTTAGAGGTCACAAATTGAGTTAAACTGATTTATGAAATGCGCGGGAAGTGTCTTTTCATGTGATCTAGAACTTTCAATCGGTGGATTTATGTGAACTGCGTGCCATTTCAACAGTGAAATATTTGTATAATTTTATATGTTTATGCATTAGGCGAAAACTAGTATATGCCTACAATTTTTCAATGCTTACTGTAAATGACCACATTACTTTTGTCACTATGAATTATGTGGAGGTATGGGCTATAGCTAGACAGTCGAAAATTAATGATAGCATGCACCATTTTGCATCTAAGCCCATCGGAAAGAGCAAAAAATGTACGCTCCGCCACATTGGCGCTCCGCTTAGATAGTGGACAGACGCGAAATGTATAGGACGCGAATCCCACCCCTTTTAAAAAAAGATGGATCCGCCCATGACGCCCACGCAAAACTTGCACTGATAGAAGCACCGAAGCACACGAAGAAACCAAGAGGAAGACCGGTGACTACATTACTTGGCACACTAAAGTCGCAATTAAAAGGTTGGACATTAACAATTTTGATGACGCAATGAACCTGGCGCAAGATCGAATTGGGTGGATTGAGATTATTACAAGGCATGTTGAATAGACGAGTTATCAACCTATATAGTATGACAAATAAAGTAATGGTGAAAATAAGTAGGACTTTAACAAGCCTGATTGATCAAGTTGAAAGAGGTTATACATGCAGAGTCAACTATTGCCCTTATTAGCTCTGGAATATGATTATCATCAATCCGATTCGAATCCACGACCTATGAGATCATCGAATCAACGCTCTAAATCTAGAGCCATACATTTTAGGACTCAACATTTTGGACCTCTAATTTTAATCCTATATTCTTTCATTTCTTGCGTACATTTAGCGCCCAAAAACCAATCCACATCCACATTCCATGCAATGGTATAATGTTTTAAAATGTGTAATTACTGCGTATGGTTGTGCACAAAATGCACGTAAACATAGATGATATATGCTGTACATAACACTTTATTTGTAAATGGATCGATGATATTTAGTTCATCTGAACTTGTTTTATGATACAAAGACTTTCATCTAAAACAATAACATACACAAACTAAAACAATATAATACATAGGATTCAATCGAAAAAACAATGTAGTACATAAAAAATATTAAAAGATCAATATGAAACCAATTGCCTTTACATATACCAGTTGCAACACATATTTATAATACCAAGCATACCATCCATGCATCTTTATTCTATAGTGTAATGAAGTTATATTAGACTGTAAGCTAGAAAGTCAATTTCAGACTTTATATGAAAAAATGGGAAATCTGCATATTAACCTTATAATTAGCTCATAGTTTCAAAAATACACACAATCGTGCGTATAACAAGTTGTTACCTCAGGACAGACAGAGCTCAAAATAGGCCGAGTGGGGTAGGGTTAAGTATTAGTGGTGATGTCTGGTCAGTCTCTCTGTGACAACTAAGACCACAATAAATCTACTTAAGAGTATTATGTATTATGCCATCTTCTGAAACCACAATGACATGAAAATGGTCATTATGAATCAGTGTGCAAATGTAATCACATCAATGAATGGATTTCATGAAAATATGTTAGAATTGCAGTGACACGTTTGATGCGCCAATGATGTTCAATCGAACAAACAGTGGCTCTTTTCACCCGTGGGGTTCTTTGGAGTCAACCAAAAGTCTTTGATACAGAGGCGCCATGCATCGTATATATATTCAGAGATCATCCAAGACAAATGCTTAGTTTCATCATAAATTACAGTAATATCAAAATATTATCTGACTGTTATATTATACTTGTAGCTCCATGGTTTGACGAATCAATTATCGTTGATTATAAAAATTAAAGTCGTATAGCGCCATCGCTCCCGTTAATTATTTACATATTCCATTGGACTGAAGAAAGTTGTCGAAAGGCACAGTTACAAGCGTTCATAATAAATGGCTTATAAGTTACAGATGAGAAGCTATTGAATACGCATGCTGTCAGTATTGAAGCCAAGTGTGTTGATCATAGCTATTGTTAATATTTAGATGTATTGTAATTTTACAAATGTATATATATCGTATAGTTATTAAGGCTACACCTCCTTTCCTGAAATTAATTTAAAAAGAACAAAAATACCAACATTTTTCCCCATATTTTTACCTCTTTCACATTTTAATTTATTATTGGATACGCCCACTACTAGTCTTCATAAACAACACTTTGTTGTGTTTCTATAGTGTTTCAACATTTGCGGTGCTAATATTATAATTATTGTTAATATCGTATTGCTATGGGGGGGGGGGGTTACAACTTTTGTCGGTCCATATTACATCATCATTCGCTTGGCGTGGAACGTACTGGAAAATGTTGGTATTTCAAAGGGGTTTGTAGAAAAGTCTTTTACTGAGATTCCCTTTGAAAATATATCTTTTGGAAACATAGGATTAAGTTTCCTCACTTCAATTTTGTTATTATTCATGTCAATTAAATACATTTATTGTTTCTTCGTAACATAGCAAATCTAATGTTTTTCAGTTCAGTATAACACATGAAATATGGAAGATTGACAATGCCAATCATGGTATTAACGTCCTGCCAGCATTTTATTGATTTGATTGCTGCCCTCTATTTACTCCCTGCCTATACATATTTTATTTCCATTTCAAACTTTATTTCAACCATATAACTGTATAATGTGCACATCATTCAATACATTTAAAATTTTACACATTATATATCACCGTAAATTATACTGTGACAATGCTATGAATTGTAAACGTATAACAAGAGAAGTCGAGATAGCCCAGTGGTTAGGGCAACGTTCTCGTGACTGTGAGGTCGCGGGTTCGCATCCCAGCACTGCTGGTGGTTATCTTGGGTTGTGTCCTTGGGCAAGGCACTTTATCTTCATTGCTTCACTTTACCCATGTGTTTAAATGGGTACCTGCTAGGTTACTTGACACATTAGCGTTGTCTGAGCTTGTCTCTAAACTGCTGCCAGAAACCTACATTTGTGTGGGTTAGATGAGTTTATCAATGACAAGGGGTAATGATTGTAAAGCTCCCCATAATATAGTTATAGATTGACGGCGCTGTATAAATGCTATACATTATTATTAAAAACTATAAGTTCAGGTTGAGGGGATACCAAATAAGCTAACTGTATAAATTATATACATTATTATTATTATAACAACTATAAGTTCGGGTTGAGTGGATACCAAATAAGCTAAGATTAGCTAATATGTGGTTAATATGGTGTATAATTTATATTGATAGATTTGATTTGTAACGTTTATCCATTTTAGAAATGGTGATAAATATACAGGACCAGTGTAAGCGGCTGAAATATTATCTTCATCGCCCCGAC
The DNA here is from genome assembly GCA_027575025.1 of Scotoplanes globosa. Lineage (NCBI taxonomy): Eukaryota > Metazoa > Echinodermata > Holothuroidea > Elasipodida > Elpidiidae > Scotoplanes > Scotoplanes globosa. The sequence continues at coordinate 2,853 of JAODAI010122202.1, read as the reverse complement.
AGCCCGGCGGATACGGATTGGTAAAATAAGTTAATGAAGTTATTAACAGTAAGAAACATTAATTAACATACTTTGAATCTATATACATAATAACAATGCATATATACATCAAGTACCATCACAAATCACACTTAGGCATATAAACACATCAGGACCACACCAAAGGATGAAACTAATAATTATTCCACAATCCTACGTAAATTAATAAGTTACTAAAAAGTCGATATTATTCGGACCTTATTGTAGATGGGAAAGGTGGGTAAATTGATACTCATTGGATTTTGATTTATTTGGTTAATGGTAAAATACATTTGTTGGAAATTCAAGTAGTTGGGAAACTTACTTTCATATGAAATTAACATGATCACAAATAATAATCGGCCTGGAAGGCTTATTTAATTTTACGACGATGAGCGACCACCGAAGTGGAAGAAGCAAAGGCTTTTAAATTACAACTTCACGTCGCGTGGTCATCCAATTCATAAATTTGAAGTCAAATTTGGATTTTTTGAATTTGAGAAAGTCGTTCGCATGGGAAAACCGTGATTGTGACAAAGTGTATCTAAAGTGATTAAGTTTTCAAATTGCTTATCATCCATGATACATGTCTTACATCGATATTGCCTATTTCTTTCTTTCTTACACTGCACCTGATATTCGTCTTAATTGTTTTAAGGATTAATTTATTACACTCTAACAACAACCTTTATGTTCAGTACCGATTTAGCTTGACACAACTTTCTAAAGATATGTTATCTACCACATCGTCATCAAATATGTCAATGGAACAGGTTAATTCACTTATAAATTATATAAATCATAATCAGTGGTAATTACACAAAATAGAGTGGAGCAAATATAAAAAAATCGGGATCTTAATTAAATATTTATGCAACGTGGAAATAACCCTGAGCCTCTAAATGCAACATATGATTGAGTTGTAAAATAATACAGGATATATAAACCATTTAACACCTTGCAGTTGATGATATTAGTTAGATTGAAAAATACCGTTTTACATCATACCGTGTATGATGTGGTCTGAAACCTCATTGAGTATCGATATTATATTAGTTGGTTAACTAACCCTGTTTCATATAATAAAATTATCTGTGTTATTAAAATAGTTTCAAGATATTACGATTAGAAAGTTGTCTTGGTAGGCTATGCATGTTCAAGAATTGGCGTTTTATTTTACAATAAATTTAACTTTCTTAAGAATCTAAAGGTTTCTCATACATCATTTTATTTCATATACGCATTCTGAAATTATATTCATTCTCTGAAGAATGATAAAAGTATACTGGCTTTGATAACATCACCAGTAATGTACTAAAATGTAATAATTTAATTGAACCTCTCACATATTTAATCAATTTATCCAGTTTATCAAAGCATTTGATACCATTGACCATATAATTCTTCTTAGAAATACACATGGAGTGAGGGGTATTGCACATATATACTGGTTAAAATTCTTAACTTAAAGACCGCATTCACTTCTTTCGTTATTATAATGGTGTAAATAACACAACTAGTATATAATGCCAGTGTCACTCAAGGGTCTATTTTAGGACTATTATTGTTTCTTATTTATATTAATGATATTTTCGAATGTATTAATCTTGAAAATTTCCCAATTTTTGTTGACGATGCTACTATACTATTTAAAAATACTTCATTCAATGATTTGTTTTCAAATGTTGAAACACATTTTCCACGTGTTGTGATTTTTTTACAAGCCAGCAAGTTGGCATTAAATATAACCAAAAACAAATCTGTTTTATTTGACAACAGCACATCAAATCAGCAAATCAAATCAGCAAGCAACGTTAAATGTATCGGATACCACTATTCCATTTTCACTTAATACTAAATTATTGTGAATTTATATTAATTGCAAGCTAACATGGAAAAGCCAAGTTGATGACATCAAAAGCAAAGTAGCTAATGCTTGCGGTATAATGCATATACTTATTTTTACCATCGTGTTGTATTATTAATTTATAATATGCGTGCCTATAATGCCATACTATTTTAGTATGGAGTAATGCGTCTGCTTATCATATGCATGACCATTTATACTTCAGGAAGATGCAGTAAGAATTATTACTAATTATAGTTATATATTTTATATTGCAAGTAGCATTAAAATCTTTTGTGTCCTTCCGGTATCTGAACTGTATAAGCATCACTTGGGTATTTTATGTATAAATATTTACACAATCAACTTCCTAACTCTTTTGACAACTATTTTATGTTAATTACAACAATAATTACCATAAGTTATAATATGCTCCAGTAATTTGCTCCGTTATTTCCTACATAGAGTTCGTGTTAGTCAAAAGGCAGCTGGTGTTAAAGTGTGGAATTATTTCCCAAATGTAATTGTATATTATAAAAGTCTAATGATATTTAACAGACCATTGAAAACACATTTAATTGATATAAGAGTGTTCGAAGCAGGATATCACAAAGATATAGATTGACCATATATCTTGTATTTTTGTTTATTATTTGTGTGTATATATAATTTATAATTATATATACAGATACAAATATAATTTTATTATATGGTGTTATAATGTTTATAATAATAATTTATGATTATTATTATTATTATTATAATTGCTTAAGTTTCTAATAATTATAATTTGTTGCTATACGTCAACGGTACTAGACTCGAAAAGTATTATGCTTATTACAGTCCCTCTAGATCTCCGTTATACATAATATGTATTTCATTTAATAGTACACCATGTAAACTTACATTCAATATTTTATTTATTTCAACATTTCATGTCAGGGTAACTTCTTTAGCCATTGGCTAATCTTCCAGAAGGCCATGTGACG
>JAODAI010122201.1:0-29952 GCA_027575025.1 Scotoplanes globosa | reverse complement strand
CCGCTTCCAAATAGGCACGATAAGGCCAGTCTGCCAGTCACTAGGAATACTTCCCTCCCTCATACACACGTTAAGCAATCTCCCTAGACATTTAACCCCCACCTCTCCTGTTAAGACAAACATTTCCACCCGTGTTTTATCCAGACATGAGGGAGAAATGTGTCATACGGGTGAGCGGACCGGCACGGGTGTGTACTGATATGGTCGGATACTGGCACATGGGGAACTGGCACAGGGAAAACTGGCACGTTGTAGAACTAGCAAGTGGGAGAAATACAAAATAAAGTAGTATTTTGAAACATGAGCCTACAAGTAGGCCATAAATATAATGAAATTCGGACGGAATGGAAGGAATATGGCACATAGCTCAGCAGGTCTGGCTAATATGATTGGTTCTTTAATTGTATCCTACAGTGATATTGAAGCTTGAAAATATTAAATGAAAATATCAATGGCCTACAGTTGATTATGTGGATAACATAGGGCCATGTTTTGGGTTACAGGGCATTTCACCTCAATACCTGTTTCCCCTCCAGTTATCCCCTATTACATTAAGTTATCTCATTAATAAGATACTACCGGTTATCCTCCTGCCGGATCACTATAACCATACTGATCTTTTGACTCTCCTGTGTAGCTCTCAGTTCGCCCCAATAATTCGGTCGTTTCTCCCCATGACCGGTAGGTTATTCCCAGGAAATGTGAATGGCGAGCTACTGGAAGAGGTGAACGCACATCTACACTAAAGTCCCGACTAGCCGCGAGTAGAATGGCGTCTGTATTAACCTCAGTTTGTTGTTTACGTATCTACGTTATAATAACATGATGCCTACACTCTTCACAACAAAGCGTGTAGGCCGGGCTACTGATATTGAAAATGTGATTCAATATTTATTTATTTTAAAAATGCTTTGATAAAAACACCTTACAAATTTTCATTTTCCATCAAAATCACAAATTCCGGGGCAAATTATGTGATCGCCGAATTCAGAACCATATGCAGATCATATGAGCAAATCATATGTGAAAATCTGTTAAATGCTCTAGCGTCAGAATTATGTGTAATCGCTGCCGCACGGAATAGTGGTGTGATCGGCTCATTTATGGAAGCAACCCAAATTACAAGCGCCGGTACAAGCCGCGAAGCGAGTGCGGGGGATTGAGAGTCTATCTCAAATCCCGTGGGAAATCTTGCGATCGCCAAATTCAGTAACTGTATGCGAATCAGTTAAACGCCTGGGCGTCATATTTATTCGGAATCGCCATAGTTTTCAGTTCCTAACGCGCGAAAATCTCTCCAAAGAGTGGTGTGATCGGCTGTTTCTAAATCTACCCCACATAGAGGACAGCTGGTTCATCGGTAGATTGCTCTCGATGTTGCAACCAGTAGGCCTAGGACCGAATCCAATCAGGTTCGTTCCAGGTTCTTCGCAAAAAATGTGAATTATGATTATTACTTCAATTGTGGTCTACAATTCCTCACCTCTCTGTCAGCCTTTGGGAAAGTGGCCAAACCCTGGTGTGCACTCTCGTCCTTGTGATGGGGACGTATAGATGGCGGTCTCGGGGTAGGATCTCTAATATCTACCACAACATATCTGGTCAATCACCCTGACCATCCACGATGACCGTCCACGATCACACATGTTACCGTATTGTATCCTGATCGCTATGCTCAAGTTATGAGTCCAGTATTATTCATAAACAGAAACATAAACCTTGTGTATTATTGCCGGTATCTTAGTCTTTTCCCGCACAAATTGTGGCAAGTTAGCGCAAATCCGTGGTCTTTCCCCTAAATTTAAAAATAGTGGATATCCGAGCGAAAAAATAGCCTAGTCAAACCTTAGGTTTTTCTGCATTTTTTGTTAAATCCAAGCACATCGGACGCCATTTCGGAGGCCGTTTCCTGCGCATTTCGGAGGCCGTTCCCCAGGCAAAATAAAAAGATTACAAACTGCATAATTAAACATAATTCAGCGTCAGCAATTCAAAAGTAATGTTGTTATTGTTGTATTCTTGAGTAACATAATATAACTTACAAGGTTTTGTAATGCGGTAGACTATGTATAAAGCAATTTTCCAGGTACGTCATAACTAATGCACTTGCCAATTGTAATCCTGGCCCTATGTTAAGTCGCCTATCTGGAGATATGACGGGGAAATTACGTGATATACGTTGTCCGGGATGAGCAGAAAATGTGTATCTGCTATGCCGTGGAGCGAAATTTGTGTTATATCATGGACTTGTCAAAAAGTATGAATATTCATAGCAATGTGGTGTTTAAGGTGTCTTTCTATAATGGAGACTCGATCGGCAAACACAACAGTCGGTCACATTATACTATTTTTTAAAAGTTGCATTATGCCTACACTGTAAACAATTAGCTGTATTTTTTACAGTAAATTACTGGCAGCAGAGTTGCCAGTAGGTTACTGTAAATTTTACAGTAGCGTATTTGTTACTGTAAAAAATATATACGGTAAATTACTGTAAAATGTCACAGTAGTGAAATTGATTACTGTAAATTGAATACAGTAATTTACTGTAAATGACAAATGATGCTGTAAACGTACCCGGCATACTACTGTAATTTTCCAACGGAAAACAGTACTTTACTGTAATTTTCATTCAAATGAATGAAAGGATTGATGGATTACATTTCCTGGCCCTTCACAGTGGTTATATAAATAAGCCACCCAAAGCATTTGATATACCAGTTAGAGCCACTGGACTATATTTATCATCTCATCACTCCATATTCAAACTCCTGACCCTGCGATAACAAGGCAACGCTCTATCCACTGAGCTAACTGGTCAGACAATGGGGTATAATTATGGGTTTCTTTGTTGGTGGGTTTCTTTCTTTCAACCATTGCTGTGGCCGAGCAGTATAGGCTGGTGGCTCTAGATGTTAGTAAGCTCAGTACTGGGAGGTCCAGGGTTCAAACCCCGGGTCGATAGTAGTGTGGGTTTGTAATCGGAGAGCAATCAGGATTTTCTCAAATTCAAAATATCTCAATTTGACTTCAAATCTAATATTATATATTGTATAAATTGGGAGGAATCTAAAAAATAATTATTTTAATGTGATTGCTATGGTATCCAGACTGGGCTGCTGATTGGCTAAACACGACAACAAACATATGGGGGTACAATTAACGTATATGATTAGCATCTTTGGGGGAACGATACATGAGAACATTCTGCATAAAAAAACATAAAGCCAATCTTTTGGAATGGTTGCCATGGTAACCACGAGCCAACCAATCATGTCATTTGTTTGGCTCCTGGTTACCATGGCATCAATTTGAAAAACATTTGTTGTCGTATTTAGCCAATCAGAAGCCTCCGATGACAACTAACCAGTAACTAACCATAGTAAAATAACTCTATTTTAGATTCCTCACAATTAAACTATATTGTAGCATAACGCAAAATAACATAAAACCATGTATATGTGGGTTCAAGCGCGTCAGAACCCTGCATATATCTACGGCCACCCTTAATTAACAACTAAAATTAATAGTGATTGATTGTGTAAAACATCATCATTCATTCAAATTCCAGACTTTAAGATCAAAAAGTCCAGATTGATGATTGATGTTGATTGTGTTTAATGGCTTATTTGTAACACTTTGGTTTAACAGCGCCATACTCTGAATGAAAGAATGATTAGATTTCATGGCCCTTATTAACAACGAGGTTATATGAGCCATGAAATATTTTAATATAAACATGAATCGAGAATGCAACATGTAGGCAACCTTTTTTAGTTTTTTCGACCCACTTGTAGATCCACATAACTGACTGGTCAGACAAGATTACTGGATTATTGATCATTTGTACACTGAATATAATTGACAAGATAATATGTTCATTTTAAAGTCTTTGCTTAAGTTAAGACGTTCAGTGGTCTCGAATCCATGAGGACGGGTGAGTCATAATATTCAATCCCAGGAGTTGCATAGAGATATTTTACCATATCTCTACGGCTAGTTAGTAAACATAATTAACTCAATCAATATCTTACTCAACAACCAAAACAGGGAAAATTAACACAATAAAGAATTCAATCTTCATCTTTTTTAATATCACAATGGCCAACATGTTTGCTATGATAAAAATTACTACTTAATAAATGACAAAAAACTTTAAAATATTCCATTCACTCAATTTTGTTTAATCTTCTTGTGTATCTTCACAAAATGTATTGTATAAAGCAATAAAACATAGTAATAAACAATGTACACCAACTGCTTGACGAACTCTATCAATTCAGGTGTTGGTATTATACTACTGTGCGTGTTTATTAGGAACATGCTGATGATAATAGGTGGATGACAAGTTAGTTGATTCAATGTATACATACCTCTTCCAGGTATGAGAAAACATTGAAATACGTAATACAATTAAAAAGCATTAAACATAATAATGAATAAGAATAAGAATGAAAACTTATGCTGTTGAAGGCCAAAATGACTGAAATGGAGTTACTTAGTAATACTAATTATAATTAAATCAATGGAAGGATTGCTAAGAATGGATTAGTTGACCTTGTGTGGTATGAGTTGTGCCATTTTTATGACTTGCGAAACAGTTGATCCTACATAATACAAATTGTAGTAGGTTCTATGCGTTAATAGTTGTAGCATACGGCGTTACGCACTACCACCGGAAACAAAATTCAGGAGTTTATCATTTTTGGACAGCATGGCAAAAGGAAAAAATGGCACAAATCACATCGATCAGTGGTAGGTATCAAGTTCCTGGGAATTTTCAATATCGAGGTTATTGAAGTCACCTAAAGCCTTTGGTATACTACAGTAGATACATCCAGTGGAATATAATCATTATCACTCTGTATCTAAATATTGACCTTGCTATCATAAGTCTAATGATCTATACACTGAAGTATCGGATCAAGATAAGATGATCGATTGATTTTGTGGTCCCTTTCAACATCAAGGTCATATAAGCCACCCAAAGCCTTGTTTGGTTAGAGCTACTGTAATATAATCGTCATAACCTCGTAGAAGCTACCCATCCGGGAGTCTAAAATATAATACATGCCAAGAGGAAGACAATGAAACGTTCAAAGCATTAATTTTGTTGACGATTACGATTGATTACGTTTGGGATATTAATTATGTATCTTTCCTGTTAATTATTATAAATGTAATAAGGTGCGAGAAAGACTTTGATAAGGTGCGAGAAAGACTTTGATAGGGGGCGAGAAAGGCCTCGTCTTTTTCAAGGTAGTAAGTACACTTTGTACGCACAGCCTTTCTTACAGAAAGCTAGGTTTTACAGATGTTTACAATTAGTGTCCCTGTCCAAATTTTCAGAGGTTTCTAAATCCTGACCTTACGATCATAAGTCTAATGATCTATACACTTGAGTACTGTACCTGGTCAAGCGAATATGATCGATTGATTATATTTTGCGGTCCATTTCAACATCAAGGTCATATAAGCCACCCAAAGCCTGTGTTTGGTCAACCAGTCAGAGCTACTGGAATATAATCGTCATCACCTCGTAGAAGCTACCCATCAGGGAGTCTAAAATGTAATACACGGCTAGAGGAAAAATGTGACTCGAGTACTTTCTTGTCAAAATATCAAATAACGTGCTCTGTTCTTCAGAGCGGGAACGAGAATTTATGGGTAAATTTTATCTCTTAATAACTATAAAAGCAACACAGTTTTTATATTTTTCCAATTATATCAAATTGAATTTCTGTTTACTAAAACAATGACATTTTCCAATAATATCAATTGATTTTTAAACAATTCAAGTTATGACATTTTTTCATTAATACCATTTGAATTTTGAAGAAATTTAAATAAAAACCATGAGTACTTTCATCCTACTATCTCAAAACAATTCAAATCATGACATAATTTGAATGTCAAAAGAAATTTAAATAAAAAACATGGATACCTCCTCATCAACTATTTTGAAACAATTCAAGTCATGACATTTTTTATTAATATCATTTGAATTTTGAAAGAAATTTAAATAAAAAAACAAGAGTACTTCCTCATTAACTATTTTGAAACAATTCGAGTCATGACATTTTTTATTAATATCATTTGAATTTCGAAAGAAAATTAATTAAAAAACATGAGTACTTCCTCATCAACTATCTCGTAAAATAACAAACGCTGTGCTCTGTTCACCGAAGCTGGCTGCCAAATTATCGGTTAGTATATAGCTTTCAAGAGTATACATAAAACAATTACTTTTTTATACTTTTCCAATTATATCAAATTTAATTTCCTTTTACTAAAACAAATTGACATTTTCCAATAATATCAATTGATTTTTAAACAATTCAAGTAAGTCATGACATTTTTTTAATAATATCTTTTGAATTTCGAAAGAAATTTAAATAAAAAACATGTAGTACTTCCTCATCCTACTATCTCAAAACAATTCAAATCATGAATTTTTTTGTTAATATCATTTGAACGTCGAAAGAAATTTAAATAAAAAACATGGGTACTTTCTCATCAACTATTTCGAAACAATTCAAATCATGACATTTTTTTTAATATCATTTGAATGTCGAAAGAAATTTAAATAAAAATCATGAGTACTTTCTCATCAACTATTTTGAAACAATTCAAATCATGACATTTTTTATTAATATCATTTGAATTTCAAAAGAAATTAAATAAAAAATGAGTACTTCCTCATCAACTGTATGAATATAACAAATATTGATTGGTTATTAGTCCTTCGCTAATTTAACAACAAAAAAACATGCAAACTTATGTCAATTCAATAAAAATTAGCAGAATAGATGGGAAGACCACGGCCCAGGGCTCATCACTGCTTCCTTTAGAACCAAGGGTTCAGTTCAAAACTCACCTGACCCACCCAGGCAGGCATATACAGCTGATGTGCACTGAACAGTATGCAAAACAAGTGTCTGCCTGCATGGATGGGCCAGGTGAGTTTTGAACTGATCACTAAGGAGAGGAAGATCAACTTGAACATCATCCAGTGCTATGGCTCTACCAATGTGTGATAGTGATGACCAATCCAAGGATGACTTTTACATGAGATTACAGTAAATTGTTCATGGATTTCCAGGACGAGACATCACCATGGTAATCAGAGATCTTAACGCCAAAATAAGACAACAGGCTACAAGGAGATTATGGGGCGTGAGGGCCTGGGGGAGTTGAACAACAATGGAGAGAGGTTTGCCGACTTGTGTGCCACAAACTGCTTGGTTGAGAGAAGATCAGGATGATGATATCGACAGCAATTGGCAGATCGTAGAGAATACGATGAAGACAGCATGCCAGTTAGTATTAGGCCATAAGAAGCGCAACCACAATGAGTGGATCTCTATTGACTCGATATCAAAGATTGAACTGCCTAAATGTCCATAAAGGGAAGAGCAAGCTTCTGAGAGTCAACTCGGCCAACACGTCGCCCATTACACTAAACGGTGAAGCATTGGAAGAGGTGGACAACTTCACCTACCTGGGCAGCATTGTCAATATGCAGGGTGGAACCGACGAATATGTGCGGGCAAGGATTGGCAAGGCCAGAGCAGTTTTTCTCCAACTTAAGAACATCTGGAGCTCAGGGGATCTATCCTTCAGTACAAGGATCTTCAACTCCAATGTGAAGTCCGTCTTGATCTATGGCGCCGAAACATGGAGGGCCACCGTCACCACCACCAAGAAGATCCAGACATACATCAACTCTTGCCTGCGGCGCATTCTCCGTATCCGTTGGCCTGATATGAAGAACTCTGGCAGCGTAGAAATCAACAACCAGCTGAGTGGTTGGGCCACACACTTAGGAAATCGGCTTCCAACACCACCAGATAATCCCTTTCATAGAACCTCCAAGGAAAGAGAAAGAGAGGTCGACCTAGAAACAGCTGGCGCCAAGACCTGGATACAAATGTCAAAAAAACGGGTCACTATTGGGGACAGTTGGAGACGCTTGCCCGAAACATAGGTGCCTGGAGAACTCTTGTTGGCGGCCTATGCCCCAGACGGGATAGTAGGCTTAAGTAAAGAAGTAAGAATAGCATGTCGTTGTATACCAATGTAATGCAATAATTGACGTTGTTGTATGACATAGCTTTCGAAATGCTGTGTAATTCCTTAACAAAGTGACCAGACATCAACAAGTATGGTCTTAAAATATGTAAGACACCTACGTAAAAAGTCAACTTTAAGTAGGAAAATTCATCAAGATTCAATTGCGACGTAGTCGTAAAAATGTTGAGGGTAATTAACCCCCGAGCGCAGCCCCTGCAGTTAGAGTTAAATGGTGAACGATATGATGTCAATATATATTACTCGGTTTGAATTACAATGTTTACGTTGGAATTATGTTCAAGTAACATAAACATAAAACCGTGTACACAATCATATCTGTTGCATATATGAACTTAATATGTGCAAGGTGTACTCGTTAGTGTGCAGTTATTGCATTCCCTAACAAATTATCCACAATAGTAGACAGTTTGTATTGCTTCATTAACAGGAAATATTTTTTGGACACTAACAATTACTATTTATTCTTACTGTTGGCGTCTTTGGGACAATTAAATATTCATGAAGTCAGAGATGCAATTATGATAAAATAGAATGTAGTACTGTGTCCGTATTCACAAAGTTTGCGTACTCCAATTTGTATGCGTATTTTGTTTGTTTGACCGACAAAAGAGCAATCAGAAGTGACTGAGAATTTCAAATAAACAAGATGTGTTTGCAGAATCTTATAATCATACAATGATACAGGTGATTAAAAATAATAGGCATCTCAATGCAGTCACTGTCTAAATAAATTTCACAAAGTTACGGCATGTGTATGGGATTTATACAGTGTGCTGCTTCTGCAATCTTTCAATGTACTGTGTACAGTATACACAATGCATTGCTTCAATGTATTTACGCTGCGTTTGTAACAATTTCCTTACAATAGCCATGTGATAAGTACGTAGGTAGGTACATCGTAGGACTTTTAGCATACAACCATTCCTACGTAACACTGTGAATACGGCCCAGGTTCTACATGATGTTATTTTGTTTTATCACATACTGTAGGGTATGACAAAATCATAATGATGTTGTGCTGGTATAGATGCCAGAATTAAGTGAATGTGAACTAGGTGGCAAGATATACACTTCTCGTTGATAGTTCATTGATGAGTAGACTTGTATAATAACGTTACAATATGTGACCCATTCTATCAAAACCAGGGATGTTACAAAAAAGTAATTCAGTAACTACAATTTATTACCTTCAAAATGGTCCAAGTGAGTATAGATGTCTCTTCATTTAAAAAAATATGAACTTCACTTATATCTATATTTAGACTATTAATTTTAAGAAAAACAACAACAAAATGAACATGTTGCATTACTTATGTGATAAAACAGTTGAAAAGTTGCTTCAAAATATTATATTTTATGATTTTGTCCATGTTCAAAATTATTTTTATTTCACATTTTGATTTTTTTTCTGTGATATTAGTGCGGATTATGAAAAATTAAATTTGGTGACATACAATATCCCTGGTTTTGATAGAATGAGTCACATAATTTTAAGATCGTATATTATGTTGGCATTCTTCATTTTAAGATGCATGTAGTGATAGGTTTTCTTAGACAATAGATCACTTGTACAATGTAATTGGCTTACTTCATAAATTAGGGGGCAAGTGGTAATATTCCATTTTACATACATTTATCTGGAATTTGACATGGTACTATGATATTTATGTTATTTATTCAATCCGTTTTTGAATAACGGATATCTAACATAGTTTACATAGTGAAACTTTGGGGGTTCTCCATCAGTATTTCCCAAAGTCCATAGTTCACAATTTGATCTCATGTATCATGGAGTGGGTTCTTAACACAAATTGACTAAAAACTTATGAAAGTTATATTAATTTGGGAACACTAGTCATTTCACCCTTTGGTGTCCCCCTAAAGGAGTACAAACTCAGAAAAAGCAATCGTTCACTGAATTTATTTCAGTTTGTAGTAAGAATATGCTCAAATTATTTGGAGTATACCCCCCCCCAAAAAAAAAGAACAGTTATATTGTGACTATTGCAATATTACCATTTTGGTGTCCCATTTAAACGTGAAACCTATAATTATCAATATATATACACGTGCATGCGATGAAATATTTTATTCCCTTTTCCTGAAAAGTATTTAAACATCACCAATTTCAATATTTCTATTAGATATTACACATTGGGTACAGCATTTTGTGATAAAAGAGGATTATTTGATTTGAAGCTTAAAATATGCATGTCATACATTGGTACCCTAATTTATGAAGTAAGCCAATTATGTACAAATCCATTACAAAAAACAGTAATTTTTTGAATATTTTCTATCAAAGTAAAACATTCTTTGTTTTAGTGCTCATTAATATCTCGATATGACAGCGTTCAAGGTTTGACCACGGTTTTGCAGCCAAAAGGTTGTACAAATATTAACCTATGACGTAATCAATGAATGTACTGAAAGATGTCAATTATATAGCAAAATTGTCTGTAGTTTATGATTTTGGACGTTAAATACAAACGGTTTAGGTTTCGTACCGTTTAGCGGAAAAAATGCCCTTGGAGAAAAAATGTTGGAAAATAGCCAAATGGCAAATGTTATCCTACCCTTCCTTTAATAGTGTGTGTAAAAATTACGGAAAATAGGTTGGTCTGTGAACGAAAATAGAAATGGGTTTGACAATTGAATTGATTATATACACTATCACTGTCCACACAAGGGATTTGAAATTGTAATATATTTTTTTGACATTTTGGGGCAATTTTGGCATTGAAACCGTGGTACAACCTTGAACGATGTCATATGAGCAGATGACGACATAATACCTGGTATACCAAATTATTTGCATTCTACTGTTCACCATTATAAGTTGTTGGTTAGTCACTCTCTACATCCATTCAAAATCGGCAAGATCTCTGACAAACGTTGCGACTCGAGCATTCAGCGACTCCGTCTTGCGCTGAACCTCCTTGCCAGATTTCTTTGAGAGGTGCTTTTTCTTAGTACACTTTGATCCCGCTGCTGGATTGATGCCCATGAAACAACTGGAAATTATACAAAAATAAAAACATTTTGTTACTATAAACATAATTGACAACAAGAAACATAATGTACAACCACTACTTACATACATGTGCATCATGACACACATGTTACAAATAATATGCTTCTTGACCACTGTGGTCATTTAACCCTTTGAAGTCCACCTTTTTTCCAACGGTATACGTGCTGAGCGCCACGTCACCTAGGTTTATATTAGATTAGGTGGTGAGAGACGCTCGGATTATTATATAACCCCAACTTGATTCAAGGTCATTTGTGGTGTCTGGGGGCCTAAAACTGATTTTATTTGAGGAGCAATAGCTCCACGTTGGTTGATCCCACTGCACCCTTATAATTTTGTTCAGGTTAGGCCCATAGGAGATGATCAGAATATTATATAACCAAAACTTGATTCAAGGTCATTTGGCCTTTTGACCTTTTGATGACCAAAGGTTCATGGTGTGCAAATTTAATAAATTTATAAGTGGTTTCAGATCAAGATCATTTAGTAAAGCAAAGTGAATCACAATTGTTGTTCATTAATTTGACAGGATTCACAAAGTCTATAATTTCAGACAAGAAACCTTCATGCAGTTTGCATGATTCTTGTTTTGTTTTTATTGTGTATTTTGTTGTATCCCACCCTCGGCTAAACCCAACCAACCCAACCCCGTCTCCCATTTGGGGGATACACAGCTCTCGTCACCCTTGTAAATACCCTGGGTGCCCGAATGGCAGAGCCCGGAAGTAAAAATATGTCTCCATGTACCGGAACGCTAGGAACCTGTACGACGACGGGTGCATTGGGGTATGCGCCTCGTAAGTCCAGTGACGCACCCCAAAGACCCTTCTTCAACTGAGATATTATCGTTGATAATGTCTCCATCCTGAAACCCTTCGGTATTATAAATTCCTTGTTAAGAACCCTTCAGGTTTATGATTGGACGCCATACGTCCAGTCTTTTGGTAGTTAGAAAGAAGGATGATCGGTATAGCAGCTGTACTTCGCTTAATATGCCGCATACCCGTATCACCGCTTCTTTCCTCACCAACTCTGAGATCTCATGCTAAAGCATCTCGCGCTGTTCCGAATCAGTTTAAAACCCACGGACCCAGATTTATTTTCCCCCATTCCTCCCAAGATGGTTGATGTCTCCCCCCCCACCGGTGGGCTCCTTCAGGGCTTACCTGGCCCACGCGCAGAGAACGAAGGACGCTTGTAACCATTACGTCCCCCCGAAGACCTTCCTCGACTACAGCCCATGAAGCTACTTCGACCACGTGTCGCATCACTGGACTGACTCTGTCTGTCATAGCGGCCTGATCCACCAGGCGCGGATGAACCTCGACGCGCCGAGAAGCCGAAATCCATAACTTGTTGACCTCTCGCTTGTGGATGGGCCTCTCACCGACGGACGATTAGAACCACATGTAGGAGGTGGCAACCCTCGCTTCTCCGAGTAGAGGTCGATTGTTGATCAATAGACCTCCGCCCACTCCTTCAACTTCTTAGCCTCCGCTAGGATAACCCCCTCGAACTGTCCTTGAAACAAATCCGCGCAGTTGGTTTAACTAGCTTGCTGAACTCCTCCTTTAGACTAGGAGAAGTAACACCTAGAACTGGATAGATGATGATGATGTTCAAGTCCATTAATAATTAATAAGTAAACATACTCTGATAAATTTACAAAGTACAGACTAAGTTTTCTAACAGACACCGCTCTCCTAACCGACAGTGGTAAAGTCTTAGTGCATGCCTCGATCTTAAAGATATACCTTTTCACAAATATTGGAGGAAAAATACTAAAATGCATAATATTTTGTTGGGTATCGTAAAAATAGCGCCGGGACTCCTGTACGCATAGCCTTATTATAGAAAGGTAGGTTTTACGGAGGTTTACAGTTAGTGACCTTGTACAATTTTGTTCCTTGCCCTTAGCAAGGGATATTAATTTAGATGCAGTGTTTTATTCTGTTTTCTTTTGAGGAATTTACTAATTGTTACAGTAATATTGTATTTACAATTTGCGACTAACAGTCCTTATGGTTTCGTTGTGGACAGTCATATAAATTATATTACATAGAAAATACAAACCGTTGCACAAACTCCAAAGTTGTGGCAGCCTCCTCCTGATATTCCATGTTGTGGATGTAATAACTGGCGAACAGGAGACAGAAGCCCTTAATGAAGCTCCCGGCCACCTCACAGACAACAACCCCGTCCAACGACAAAGCAAATCCAGTTCCTGTCATTAGGGAATCCCCTGCATATCGAAGTAAACACGTAAAACAAATATTAATTAATTATAACAACAATAAGCCAAGAAGTTCAGAAAGTGGGTTAGATGGGGGCAGGGTGGTCTGTGTTAGGGTTTAGGGGAGGAATAAGGTGAGGGGCATGCCCATTTTTAACGTAAAATTGGGAATCTTGTAGGTCTTCGCACTAGCTACCGCCTGCTGAATGCGAGTCACCTCCGCATCAACAGGGATAAAAGTACCCTTAAGCTTGGACGGCAAAGGGTTAGTGAAGCTAAGCCTAGACTTCACGCCCTTTACTTCCGGTTCTTCAACTTCCTCGTAACCAACTTTCGAGATAAACACTCTCGCCAGTTGGTCCGCGAGGTCTCTGGGAAGATCCGTTCCTCTAATGGGAAGATCATCCACCTCCATTGGAACTTCATCCCCAGCCTTTCCTCCTCCTGAGCGACTTCCATATCCTGAGCGCCTTGAAGCCCCGGTTCGTACTCTTCCGAATATGAAGCCGGGTCGAAGCACCTAGCCTCAGACATATGAACTACCTCCTCCTGAGCACCTAGGTCCGACAGCGCGGTACCTCCGAAACCACATCTCTTGTAACTATCGGTTAGCTTGTACATAAGTCGATCATTCCAGGCCTCAGAATTGACCTGTAAACCGTCATCCATTACAGGAGCAACCCGTGATGGACCGGCTGTGGTCCCGCTAACCAGTTCCGCCTCACCGACCTCAAAAACTGGAACCGCACTGGAACTAGTGGAAAACCCTCCATCAGATCCAACGCGGCCTCACCCGTCAAAAAAGTGTTCGCCGGAACGAAAGACTTTGCCATGGCAAAATGATCGGGATCGTCGGGCTCACCCGAACTTGCCCCCGAATTCACAGAGTGATCCGGTGAAGTCGGAACTGCAGTAATCAACGGCTCGAGCTGACCTGTGAAACTGGCTCGGCCGTAGATGCGTGAGCTTGAACCGCATCACCGTCGCCTATTAAGGCCGTCGGAAACGCGGTAGCACTACTAGCCCCGGTGCCTAGCGCCAGAGCACCAGCTACCATGAACTGCTTCAACAAAAGTTGAGCGGCCCTTAGCACCTCCTCTGACGGAGCCGTCCGACCCGCAGTCTCGGCTCCAGGAGTACCCGCCACCACGGCTTCAGGCAAGCCCAAAGCCGTAGCAACCGGCACAACCGCCAGCGGCTGAACGGACCCAGCCGTTCCAGCCGTATAGGCGCCGGACAAGCCAACGCCGTGAGGCTGACCTCCCCGAGGCCCCTCACACATATCCTCACGCACAGATATGCCGCCAATCCGTTCGACCGGCATTACTAGGGCCTTTGAACGAACTGGATCCTGGGAGCCCTGCTCAACCGGATCATCATGAGGTTCGAAGACTCCCAGAGTCTGGTGGCCATCTCCCCGAGACGGCCCGAGCTGCCATCACCGGCTCCAGACTCAACCAAAGGCTGAGTATTACAGGAGACTATACTCACATGCGCCCTGGAAACAGCACGGCTACCGACAGCAGGGGCACTCTTCGTCTCTCCCGGGCGAGCACCCGAGACCTGGGTCTTCGAAGAACCAGCCTTCAAAGAACCTCTCCCTTAGACCCTGTAGACTTAACCTTCCCGGACTTCCCCACACTAGCCTTCGAGGAAGTAGCCTTACCGGCAACAGCCTTGGCTGCCCTCCTCACCTCCCGGGCCTTGCGCCACGCGCTCAATGCCTCCCAGTTCCCCGGCGTAAAATCCGTGCACAAGTGACAAGCCTTGCGACGAGAACACGGCCTACACGCTGGGCAAAGGGTATGGGAATCCCACGCCCGATGCTTCACACTAAGGAACTGCTTGCATGGACCCTTACACTGGACAGGGCTAGAATCAATCTGGGAAACCATCGAAAAAAAAGGTGAAATATGGATTAAAGGGGGACAATAGCCACACAAATACCCGTACAGGTCCTCAAAGTGGGCTAGCCTGACAAAGGAAACGCTAACGCGATGAATTAACTTGATCACTTTCGTGAGGAAGATAAACTTTATGATAAAATGTTGTGTGGTACAATTGTTCTGTAGACAAGAGCTTTCATTTAGTACCAAATATGTCAGACTATGCCACTTGACCGCTTCAATTTCCACCTTGAAATCATTAGTCTAGTTACAGTAGAAATCAATGGGAGCAAAACTGTACGATGCAATTACTTGGAAATTGCAGATGACATAATATATATAATGATATGTATCAACGGACGGAGCTCTCCGAGTACTATACGCTCATGGCACTATGAATTTAGTGGATCATGGATGTATGTACACATATGTTTCAAAGACAAATAAGAATTGTATTTCATGAAGTCGCCGATCGGCGCCCGTGGGCTGTAAAAGAGGTTGTCGCAAGTCGAGGGTTAAAGTTCAAGATTCTAATTTGACATTGTACAAATTTGTTCAATATTTGTCTTTTTATTGTTTTAAACTTACCATGCACATAGAGAAAATATTGTGAATGGTAGGATTATAAATTTATTATTTTGCACCCAAAATCAGCCTTACATACATGTATACCCTACAACTAAATATGACAATGTGCGACTTATGTTGCCATAATATTAACAATAAAACATGCAAAGTGCATGATGACTTCTTGTCTTGATTTTGGCCTTCGTCATTGTAGAATAGCCTATCTGTATTCTACAAATAAAGCACTTCCCACTCATTAATATGCAAGGTACAGTATCATCGTCACAATCAATAGGCTTCATACCGACCCAAAAGGTATGCATGTACCAAATATAAACTTAATCCGACATACGGTTGAGATATCGTGTTTACGCGCTATTTCTTGATACTCATTAATATGCTTCTTCAAGTGTCTCTTTCACTTTGCGACTTCCCACTCATTTTATCAGAGCGGGTCACATTTGTATTATGGGCCTTGGCTATACGTATACTGTTTACTTAACTTTGGCACTGATGTATTTTAAGGTGTGCTGAATCTAGATTTTAGTCGCGTCGAAAAAGACGATTTTTGGTTGGGTAACAATATCGATGACACTCTCATATTCAGATGATAGAATGTGGATTATGGCCCTTGTCGTGGAATTGACCACTTCAAGTTCTACTTTTATTTTACCTTTAATAACAAGTCTGGGTGATGTTGGTAGCTGGAGTTCTTGGATGTCAGCTGCAGTTGCTGTTGACTTAATAGAGATAAAATATAGAATAAATTAATGTATTTATTGAGGTTTGTTGTGTGCAGTCTACCGAAATATGACATGCTACAGAAAGACTGCTGGTTATCTTCAATCATGTACTATGGCCTACAGCTACAGTGTACCTGTAGTACTCAATAATGTGGTCACCCCATTCTCTTAAATTTGGAGACTGAAACCCGAGCTACAAGGTGGGTAGAACGAAATACTGTCACAGTGTAGATGTTTACATTTCTGGTAATACTATGTGAAAATGACTGCATAGAATTAGCTTAGTTAGCTGGCATCACATTGTGGGGTCACTGCGTCAAAAAATAGGGAATAATACCTAGATTAGCCGATAGGCCGTGGTCAATTGGTGTTTGTGATGACGTCATACCAGTTATTAATCTAAAACAAAGACCGGGTAATCTAGGCATTATTCCCATTCATAAACCGTTCAAGTTTAGGGAAATTTAAATGAAATTATACATAAAATAAACAAAATGCATCATTTCCGTATGATTATTAACAATTCTCCCTACAACTCACTCTTGAAATACAATCAAGTTTCAACGACAACATATATACATAGGAGGTCCACCGAGTTAATGAGGTACATGATCATACTGTGAGGACATGTCCTTGCTGATCCTTTATTACTTAACTAACGAACTACTAGTACTAACTACAATACTCTTCATGCAATGTAGTAATTTAATAAACAAACAAGAAACATGCAAAGTTAAGTGCATGATGATTTTTTGTTCTTTGAAATTCATTTTTTGGCTTCCTCTGTACATTGTAAAATAGCCTATCGGTATTTAACCCTCTCGGGTCCACCTAGTTTGAACACTATGCACTCCCAGTGCCACCTATTCTACACACTATACATGCCCAGCGCCACCTATTCTACACACTATACACGCCCAGCTATTTTTTAGTAAAATGTTGTTTTGTGACAATGACTTTTGATATATATTTTGTATAAGTAAACATGCTCAGATCAGTTTACAGTTGAGTTATTCAGGACACTTATCTTTATTTTGGTACCAAAGTCAATTATGTATGGTCAAGTTATTGAATTTTGAAGAAATATTGATATATTTTCTGAAAATGTCACTAATTTTGTGTTTTTGTCATTCATGTACTCGTCAATGTACTAATTAAATTTCACTTTTCTATTTGTTATAAAGATATATTAGGCATTGTACATGTTGGATGCTCATTATATCCATTGCTCGACGATTCAGAATCACTGCTTTGAACACCAACATCAGGCATTTTTTCAGGGTTTGAAAGTGTGATATTATGTATGTTTAATTACTCAAAAAGTGTCAATGTAACTTTTGATGCTCTCCTGGTATCTATGGCCACTTAAGGTGCTTAGGGGTTAGTGTTATTGTACGCGCTTCAAAACATTGATGATGGTGGATGCACGAACACTGTGATTCATGTAGTACACTTTACTTAATTTGACCAATTTGGATATTACCGGCATCATCCTGCCCAGCTTATTTTTTCCTACCGGACTATTTGCATACCAAATTGGAGTGCTGTTCAAATCACCTTTGATATTTCCTATTGAACGCTGGAATAAAGATTCGCAAACTGGTTGAAGTTTTGATAAGAATAGTTTTAAACTTGCAACAGGGCAAGCTTCACCGCCATTTGCGTACATTCGCTTTCTCACCCTCGGAGTCCTTGATGATGACTATATTCCAGTGGCTCTAACTGGTATATCAAAGGCCTTGGGTGGCTCATATAACCTCGCCGTTGAAAAGGGCCAGAAAACATATTCCTTTCCTTTTTGGATAAGCCCCCAGGGTGATTTTTGGTGACTTCTCTGTACCTCAGACAATACTCAGAGTCACAACCATTGTGCTAGTTTTAAACATGTAGGTCGCAGACAAACATTACATTTTTGGTAAACAAATTATGTTGCCGCGGATAGATTTCACATTATCGTCTGTTTACAAATGACTAGGTACAATAGTCAATAGAATAGTAGCTTGTTGTTGATTATTTAAATGTTCATTACGACAGACACAAATATACAAAACCGGACCTTAGTACTGGATTTAAGACCGGTCTTAAATGAGTTTCGACCAATCACAATGCTTTATTCAGATCGTGTGATGATCTGATGTTTATGAATGAAGATGAAAACATATGGCAGGTCACCCCTTAGACTTGGTTGGTAGATCATATGGCTCTAGGAAGTCATTTTTAGTATGAATGACCTTCCAAAATTGATCCAAGTTTCGACAGAGTACAGGCACCGCTCTCACCCAGTGCGATATTTGGGACCTTTCATGATACATGCAAGTCACTTAATTTGTCGTACTTACTTCCACTAAAAGAAACAGTCCCTGCTCTTCTTCTCCAAAGTATGACATCATCAGAAGCATGGTCCCAATTCCATCAACACTGTCACCATCTAGCATCACGTCTTCCATCATCTTCAAGACGTTGCTCACTCCAGTGGAACAATTCTTCCTTGACTTTAGATAGTTGGAGATCCGGTCTCCCTTCTTCAGAAAAGCCTGCACCAAGCGTTGATAAATATCAATACCCGTCAGTGTCAGGAAATGTTGACACATCCATCGGTTCACAAATAAGTAAGGCCAATTATCTTTTAGTTCTGTTACTTGAGGAAGGGGATTGGTGTTATTGACATGCTTCCGCTGAAGATAATAGGTTGATGCCATCATCTTGTCGATCGAAGTAAGTGTGCTCCCACCGGTTGGTCCCTTCTCCGAAAAGAGTGTTGCCAACTCTACCCGTATGGTTTCAAGACTTTCAATGGTCTCGCCATCAGGGAGTGATGCAGGGCTCCAGTTAATGCACCCATAGGAATCAGTCGGCCCTTGTCTAATAATATCTTCCTCTGCACCTTCAATAACCTTCCTGCGAACCTTTCTCAGCCGGCATTCTGAGTGGTTCCTGTTTAAGTGTTCAACCCGTGTCCTGAGCTGCATTAGTAGTGAGTAATACCCACACCCCAGGGTCTCCCCTTCATCAGTTCTATCGGAAAAACTGTCCGGATATTCAGCCACAATACGGCTGGCTATCACAGCGCATTGGGCTTTATTGGGGTTTGGGTGGCACTTCCGCATGGTGTCAACCACCTGCCTAATGAACTCACGCCTAATTGATGGTGATGGACGTTTCTTTTTGCTCGTCGCGGTCTTTAAATGGGCTGGCATTTTCCCCCATGATATTTGCATCACATGAGGCCAATTTGATTGAACTGGTGTGCTGCTGTGTAACGGTTGGGGCAGTTGGGGAACGTGTGTGTTTGAACTGCAGGCAATGTTTGTGAGTGACTCATCTTGTGTACCACTACTATCCACATCTGAAAGAGACCCGTCTGAATTAGATGAAATAACATACAGTATGGTTAATTCCATAGAATTTGCTCAATGCCGACTAATTATGAATAACTTGTATTGCATACATGTTGAAGTGGAACATTTTGAATTTTGACAAAAAAGTCGCATTTTATCAAATTTCTTTGCATTTTGCAACGGTCAATGACCTTTATGCACAAATTTATGCTTCAAAATGGTGTGATTTTAGTGATATTTTCAGCAATTTCTTGTCCACTTTGCACATTCTCATAAACATTTTTACAAGTACAGTATAAACTACTGTACATACTCTGAAACTTACTTTCCATGATGAAACAAAATTCATACGTCTATGTCAAGGTTGTTAGTAATAAGCGCAAAATCAATGTTACCCATTATTAATAACCTGTCAGTCACAATATTTCATTAATGTTACACTGACACTTCTGTGAGGGTTGGATTTTTAATTTTATCATTTATTATCTACTATAGAGGTCAATATCAATACTTTTCACCCCAAACTAAACTGTAAACATTTTCTTCTTTATTACAAAAGCAGGCGCGGGCGGATCCATGAATTTTCGCAGGGGGGGGGTCCATTTAGTTTGATTATTGGAAGTGTCCTTACGTGCAATCTGGTGAAACATTTTACAACATTTTTGGTCAATTTTGTATTCAGAAATGTACATTTATTACTTATATTGTCTTTTGAAAAATATAAATACCTAGGGGAATATGCCGGGTATAATAAACTCCTCAAATAATTTTAAAAAGATAATATGTGAGACAAGCAAATGTTGTCTAATAAGATGGCCAACTTTTTTAGTTTTTCTCTTTTACTATACATGTCTCAACAACACAAGCGCGTACGCCAGAAAGACAGTTACACACTAAGCAATGTATAATGTGAATATTGACTGGCGATGTTTATATCAGCTACATTATGCATATATTATGTACTGTAGCTGATATGATATAAACTGGTGCTGTTTATATCAGCCTACAGATATGATATAAACTGGCGCTGTTTATATCAGCCTGCATATGGGTTCGGGATCGGAGTGGATACATACAAGTGGTCAGTGGTGGCAGGCGCGGATCCAGATGCGAGTGGTTGGTATAAGGAGGGGGATCCAACTGGGATTTTTTTTAAAGAGGGGCCTTGAAATGCGTTTTCCTAATACCTATGAACCAAATAAGTATAATAACAATGATTTCGGCCTGAAATTTGGGCGTATAATTTGTTTACCTCTGAGCAGGGAGGTCCGGACCCCCCCTGCCAGGGCACCCTGGATCCGCTCCGGCAAAGATGTAAATAAATGTTGTCCTGTCAGTCACGTTTGTCCCGTCAGTCATAATGAATTATACTTATTAAAATAGGTTGATTTCATTAAAACTTTCGAGTATGTGATAAATAGGTTCACCACTTAAGAAAAATAGCCAAATTGAATATTCTGTGGTAAAATATATGGACTTTGAAGTGTGTACATGTACATGAATGCATGCAAAATAAATTGGTGTAGTGTACCGTACTGTAAATGGAGAATAACCACACCCAAAAATAGGATTGTACAAACTTGTTTATATTATGGCTTAAGTATTATACAGTAGCCTAAATATTAATACTTGCTACAGTAGTTATTAAAGCACAACTGATGATGAATAGGTTTCCTGGCCCTCTTCAACGCATACAGTAGATTATATGAGCCACCCAATGCCTTTGTTATACCAGTTAGAACCACTGGACTGCATGGGTAAAGTATGAGACAAATCGATCCGCAGTGGTAAAACTTCATATTTAAGCATGCATATAGTTAGCATTCATCACCCACCCACCAGGCAGCACCCACCCACCAGGCCCGTACGGCCAAATAACAGAAAAGGGGAACGCGGAAATTTAGAGTTATCAATATTCCAAAAAAATATTTAAATTTCAACAATAGTCAATATCCTGGCATACCAGAAGTACTTGGTTTCTTTGTTTGTTATCATTTTAAACAGAAAACTAAATACAGAGCCACAGTAGGTCTATTTTTTTCATGATATAAATTGCGTCTTACTATGTCAATCTGAAAGTATGATTTTTTTAAGAAGTACTATAAGTTATAGAATGTAATTGTAGCATTTAAGTGAATTATTTATGCATATATATAATACTGTACTGTACCTAACAAACATATATTATGTCCGTCAGTCACGCTGCTTAATTAGCGAATGTATCCAATTATTAAGAGTAATGACATTTTTTAAAAAATATTTTATTATGATCATTATAATCATATAACTATTATGTTGTGGCAAAAATACAGTCAAAATAGAACTGCTCAGCGAAAACACGATCGCTCACGTGACATTCTCACCAATTGTCAATTTTTGAGCAGGCTTAAATCTGGTTACTATGGCAGTTATATAGTAACATGGTATAAGAAGGACATATTGAAGAGGTTATCCAGTGAAAAGTACATGTTAAAAATAGTTATCTAATGCGCGCGTTTAACGTGCGTAAACGTACATTCACCTGTATATCAATATCTCAGTTTGGGAGTTCTGACTCATTTTGTCAGAGCAGGTCACATTTACGGTCGACTTGAAAAGGGTAAAACACATAGGCTGCCTGGATCCAAACATATAAACTATTAAATGTAAATATATTATATAATCCGGGTCCCCAAAACGTACTTGTTTCCAACGGTATTCATAAGTAAACTGTATACAGTCAGGTTGTGACCAACGGGAATATTCGCTCCCGGGATCCCGTTTGGCGAGACCCACGGGATCCCGGTTTCCCGTCTGGGGGGTGGGGGTGATTTGTTTTGGATTTTTTTTTTTTTTTTTACATCACAGAGAAATTTGGGTTAACTTCTACAAGGCTGCAGAGGCCCTGACATGAGCCCAAATTAGTGTGTAAGTCAATGGAGCAGCTAATGGATGGTGGTGCGCACCCCAGTACGTCGATACTACGTCTGGAGGCGATTGTATTTGTTTTTGTGCTGTACAAAAAAAAGCGGGAAACCGGGAAGCAATTTTCACTCCCGGGACTCGGAGGGTACGGGCGGGTCCCGGTTTCCCGGCACTTGGTCGCAACATGAGTATACAGTATACCGGTACTTTAATATAATATCATATTTCGTCATCTATTATAATGCACTTATTACGGAAAAAATATTCTCTGACCCCGCTTGCGGCTCCTGGCCAAAACCCTACATGAGCCTTCGCCGACTAGAGGGCGTCCCCAATTTGATAACGCAATACAAGCTACAAACTCTGCAAAGCATGTTGAGATTATAAATCAGATGTTTGTGGGTTGAATGTGGGAAAATTGAGGATACACCCTCTAGGGTGCGAAATAGCGAGTGTCCGCGTGCCTCAGACACTAACTTTGGATGGTGGGCACGCAAAAGGGCCCTACAACGTGCCCGCCCGGACCTGTTTTTTGCTTACCCGACTATACTACCAGTTTTATCGATTTTATCGATCGTTTAACCGGCTCTACTACCACCTTATAAATCGTTCTCTTGTAATATTGATCTTTCGTCGATTTGTTGTAATCCACGGGTGTTATTAAAATTTTAAAAATAATTTAACGTTTTGGCGGACCCGGTTTTTTTTGAGGACCTGTAAATTTCCAGAAGAGCAGGTCCGCCAGACATGTTGATGTTTTTCTTATTTCGTACCCTGCCCTCTAGTCGGCAGAGGCTCAAGTGGGGTCTTGGCCAGGAGCCGTAGCTAGGGGCCCGCTCCGGGTCCTAGAATATTTTTTCCGTAATAAATGTGTGTACATTTAGATGACGAAATATGTAACATGTCTATAAAGTGAATTTCTAACCTCCCTCCCATATCTACCCTGGCACAGCGGGGATCATGTAACAGTTTAGCCGGAGAGTTCACATTTTTGTGTCCTTGTTATACTAGAGACGTAGCGATGTCATTACAGCAATGTATAATAGTGTATTTACTTATATTGGGCCCGGAATTTTTACCCAAATAATGCATAAATAAAATATTCATGTATGTAGCCCGGCAAAAATATATAACCATCCCTGTTACGACCTACACTGTGTGAGGGTAGAGGGGATGTGGGCAGATTACAATTAAGTGTATCCTACATTACAATATAACAGGATACATACCTGGTACTTGTAGTTTCCACGACCGTAACAACTTACGGCACTGGATTGGCTTCAGGAAAGGGGCCAAATCAGTTTCCTCAACAAATTCCAGATCAGATTCATTGTCTACCCCACATTCATTCAATCGTTCAATGACATTAGATACAATCGTTGGTGATAATGTTGGTAGCACGCTAAGGAGAGCATTCTTTAATTCGGCCATCACTTACACATTTCTGAAAACAAATTACCTTGACATAATTGCATGGTGCAGCATAACTACACTCATTCCACGTACATTATACTGACATAAAGGATAGTAGTCAAGCAGTTCATCTACTTGACAACACTGGTACTGGTTATTAGCATTAGCATCGTCAACTAGACCATAAGCACCCAAGTATGACAAAAACGTTGATTCATATTTATGCAGCACAAAGTATACTGTTGTACCCTTGTGAACCAAAATAAGTTCAATTTTTCCAAAAATAAACCAATCATCACCATGCTCTAGGACGACTACCATTCCTCTTTTGTATATTGTACCTTTAAAAACCACACAGTTAGAGGAAATTGTATCAAGTGCTGTAAATTTGAAATCTTTCACAGAGTTTTGAATATTATCATTGTAGATGTGTTGATGAAATTCTATTCCTCTATCAACTTCTACAATTGGATGAAATAGCATTCCAGCACTTAAATATGCTTGATAAAGTTGATGCTTCATAGCTAGTGTGCTGCAGATATTTTTAAAGTTTTTAGACTGTCTAGCACATCGCTTAAAATAAGTATGCTTACTCTCAAAGCGTAGCGTCCATACATGTATTAAGGGACCGTACTGTAAAATAAGATCAGGATAGTGCGCAAGATAATGGTGCTTTGGTCTAAATCTTTTATCGGGGAAAGCCATATTTCTAAGCTGCATGTACTCATCAATTAGTACTTTCAAATATGCTATCATATCTGTAGTTATGCTAGGGGCGCAAACCAGCTCTACGATAGTACGCAGTAGCAAGCATAAATTCCAAACATTGTTTTCCATTGGATTTTCAATTTTACTACCTATCAAGAGTGGGAGCAATCTGAGCAGACACCAATTTTGAGCGGCATGGCCTCCTAATTTTTCACCACTAGGATTGACATCACAAGGCTTATTGCTTGCGTCGCTTCCATAGTATTTGAATTGAACAATTATTCTATTCAATTGTATGTATGTGAAATATTTGCTGACCTTTACAAAGTGTTTGATATATAATGCAATATCAACAGATACAACACCTTCAAACAGATCATGTCCAAGGCATGGCGGTAATCCCGGCTGACATACATGATAATAGTTCAACCGGTTAAAAATACTATCAAATTTAATACCATGAATATGTGGCTCCCCATTTAGCTGTTGTATCACATTGTTATAGTTTTGGATTGTTCTTTTCTCACCAAATGATGACGGTGAAATATTAAATGTATTCCTGTCAACTAGGCAATAGCGGCAAAAATATTCAGATGTACTAAAATTTTCAATGAAGCCACCAATATTGTGTGATCCTAGATTATCACCTGCAATGCAGCACAGTGCACCTTTCACAATTCTTTCATCAATCATGATTCCAATCTCTTCAATTTCTTTCAATTCATCCACAAGACGGC
Organism: Scotoplanes globosa; assembly: GCA_027575025.1. NCBI lineage: Eukaryota > Metazoa > Echinodermata > Holothuroidea > Elasipodida > Elpidiidae > Scotoplanes > Scotoplanes globosa. The sequence goes on along the minus strand of JAODAI010122201.1, from coordinate 4,295 downwards.
TAAATACAGCTTCAACTCCAAACAATTTGTAGTCCTGTTCCCTACAAAGAAGCACAAGCTGCATATGATCAATATTTGATCTATTATATGGCAATATATCTGCTAGAGTAACATAGACGGCTAAGACTTTATGTTTTTTCTTTCCAGATCCCAGTGGATTGACAACTTCGAAAGCATCCTGATAGAGAATCAGTGATAACGAAGGGGGCTGTTTGCAAAATAAAGCATTGCGCTTGTGAACATTACCATCAAAAACATCCTTTAAGATGTTAGAATCGTGTGCATATTCATGTGTAAGCTTGAACTGAATTCTCATTGACTCTTGTTTATACAGAGCTGTTAATGTGTCCTTGATTGGAATATACTGACAAAATATATCCTTTCCACATGAGTTTTTACCCAAATAGAGTTCCACAGGAGCAACATAGTTAAAATGGGTTTTAAAATATGTGTTCCTTGTTTGGTCAGACCGCAACTCAGTAGTGTTATTTTTTTTCAAAAGATCTTCATTTGACAGATGAGCAATTAAATCATTTATTGCATCTTCAGGCGCGTCAAGAGTAATCATGTGCTCTTTCAATTTGGAATAAAAATGAGATTGTCCAATGTCATGAATGTGTTGAAACTCTTCAATAATATTCTGTATTATTGACACCGGCAACAAAAACTTTGCCTGCAACTTTAAGTAAAATAATGCCAAATTATTCAAGAAGAGATTTTCGTCAGCACTATGAAACACAGCGGAAGGTTCATTTTCATGAAAATCCTCCTCCTGATCACTAGTAACTTGTCCCTCAGGTTCATCAACATAACAGCCAGTTGCAGTTGTACACGATGCACTTACATATGCATTTTCTATGTTAATATCATCATTGAGAAGATGGACTGACCAATTATTATGCTTTCGAGATACATGAGCCGAAAATGATGATATGATACGAAATTGGTTATCGCAGTTTCTGAAAGGGCATGTTATTTGCAAATTCTCTGATTGTATGTGCTTCTTTAAGTGGGAAAAAAGATCAGCCATGTTTGTACATACGGTTTGACAAGAAACTACATTACAAGCCAAGTTCACATTTCCATAATTGTTACTTTGCGGGTGAGTAGATTGCTTATTGTGATCCCTATAAATGTGGGATTTAAAAGCAGCAAATTTAACAAAAGTGCGAGTACACTCTGGAACTCCACAAGGAAAATTGAAATTTGGTACATTCCTATGATACTCGGTGTGCATTGTGTATGCCCGAATTGACAGCGAAGAAAAACTACACAATTGACAAGTATAAATCATCATAAAAATTAAAAAAAGGTGATATGCTAAGGAAAAAGCAATCCCACTAACTGACCTATGTCGGCCTGCCCGTACTGGCCATATGAGATGGCCAGTAGGCCTACTACTAGTACTACAACTGGTAGTAGTACTAGGAAAGGATATTGCCATTTATGTATTGAGGCCAGTAATAAACAGCTTTTCTATTCTAGGCTAGTACGGTACCGGTACTAAAACGTGTTCTCAAAACTTCGGATGGCAGAGGTTTATAGATTGGCCACAAAATCACCGGATTCAAGATTTAATAGTTGTCAGAATTTTTTTCGTAAAATTGGTTTATATTTGGTAGACCTACTGTACACAGTGTACTTTCACGTTTTCATAAACGTAATTTTAACCTGCAAATTTAATTTTGCTTTCACGTTAATTCAATAACAATAGACAGTGACTTGGACCTGGTGGCGTACAACATTACCTACAGAATATTTAGACCTTGGGTACCGTTTAGTCGACTCATTGTCAATGCCTTGACAGTTGGAGCGGATACCAATCCAATCTGCAATGCCATGGGACTTGCTTCAAATTTATTGAATAACAATTTAACTGTTATCCTGCGCTAATGTCTTCCTAATGACTAATGTGTTTGTATTGCATAGCCAGGGCCTGGGAGGGGGGATATACCAGGTACTGATATTTGTCTAGGCTAGGCTAGGCTGGAATTGAATCTGATTTCCCACAGCATATTGTGTTACTGCAGTGTTGTGTTAGGCTACTGCCGCTAACTTGTGTGGTTTCGTAGCTTAGGCTTCGCAATACCAACTGAACAATCGCCGATCGCAGCATAATATTTTGTGGAAATATAGTGAAAATACAGTGAAATGCAATTTCATTTATTTCTCTACATTTTAAAATTATTACCAGTACCAGTTCCTTTATAAATACAATTAAGTCGTAGTGTAATAATACCACAAACCAAGCAAAAATAGGTAAATTAGATTCTGATTTTCGTCGTCAAAGTGATTTCAAGAATGAGCGCCGTTGTGATTTCAATATGCACGCAATGCATCATGGGAGCTATCCCAAACACAGTAACTTACTGTATTCTTGTCGAACCTCTGAAATCAATTAAGAGATTGAAATAACTATGTTGGATACAGTAATTTACTGTAAACTCAATGTGCAGTACGTTACTGTAGGCAAATACAGTATTATACTGTATAAATTACAGGGATTTCTTACAGTGTATGGCTAATAATTGCTTCTGAAACATTGCGAATTTGCCAGGTATATGACCATGTGTGTCGTACTACCTGTTCTAGTTGTACGCGTTTACAGTTGCAGCGCTGTCTATATGCATGCCTACAATATATGACAACGTAGTTATTGAGTCGTGATGTCCGCAGGTGTTGTTCGCTGTCGCAGAATTGACGTCACTGGCGCTACGCGATTGTTGATTGGTTGGACTTGTTGATTGGTTGGATAATCATATTTATGTTCGGAGAAGTGCATGTAAGGAGATATGCATGACCCTGTGACGTATCGGGGTATCACATTATTGGGACATGTGTTTGATCTAGTGGAAATGATTCTGGATACAATAATTAGGGAAAAGGAAAAACAATCGCTGCCGGGGAGCCAGTGCACGGGGAATGGCCGTGTAATTTGAAAGGTAAAAATAGCCAAACGTTATGTTTGCATGATACGTGAACCTATTTTTGCCCGTATTTTATGCATTTATAATTTGGCGCGGATTTGATACTATGTGCCCATGTGAGGCGTAAATTACAAACCGCCTTGGAGTTACAAAATAGAAAAGCGCTGCTTAACTTTAAGCGTAAGTGTCTACGTTTAAATATGTACATGACAGACCAGGCCCTTCTTAGTAATACTAAGACTATTGATAAATAAATAATAAACTACTGAGACCTATCTTCGGTATACACAATGTACGATTAACCTGATTACTACATGGCATGTCAACACAGTCACTGAACGAAAGTGAGTACATACCGAAGTTAATATATATCGGTACTACCGTACTACTACGACGGTAGTACACCGTATACTAGCATACTTACAAATATACATGCATCCCTCACACACTCACATGCCAAGTACCTTCTGTCATACGCATTTGGGGATGTTTCCCTATTTTTTCTGAATCATTTTCAGTCAGTTTCCGATTTATATATATATATATATACATTTTGTTTAACAATAACAGTATACCAATCATAAGCTAAGTGGCACGCAAATACTCCTGTATAAACACATGTCTTAGTTGTATCTATATAATAGCTAGGAATGTATTCGTAGGACTCAAGTGTTTCAAACCTCCAGTTTATTATATAGTTTAATAGTAAATATTCAAGAAAAAGGGGAGTAACATACTGATATTTCTGATGAAATGCCCTATAAACTACACCATTAAAGCTACCGAGTGAAATTAGTGGAATTATTACAAACGCGCTGAGCTCTATTGCAAACCTAAATATATATTTATAAAATTGAACAGCAAATCAACGCAGAGGTTATATAATGCCAATCAGATGATATTGATAACAACATTGAAATACATATTACAATACTATATTAAATCTGTCAAAAGACAAATGAATTAATTAAAATATCATACAACAATTAAAATACTATAAAAACTTAAAATATAATCATACAATTTAGTTGCACGTAGATAATCTAGAATGCCATCATAACTCACATCTCGAAACAAGAGATACATTGAATTCACAGTCAAATATGTAGATCTCACCACCGTCAGAGCAGGACACTCGATAAGAAAATGCTACACAGAAAGTTTGACACAAATGACAAGTTGGCAAATGGCGATTAATAAGAATATATGAATGACTTAAATGAGTATGCCCTAACATTACACTGACAATCAAATTCGCACATAACTGACTATTTGGCTAGAGTAATGACAGGTGGACTCTTCAATATTGTTGAATTGACTCTGTTTATGGCAATGTTATTATCAAACTCGTGTTATATGACTCTTTGT
>JAODAI010122090.1:0-11256 GCA_027575025.1 Scotoplanes globosa | reverse complement strand
AAGTTATACAATATCCGTTCGAGGACTATTGTTCCCTTTGTTTAACGTCCTCTAACCCTGTGCAAAGTATACTCATAGTGACTCTCAATGGTGTGTTTATCTTCCCCTACTCCTATCTCAACTGCCACCACCCTCACCCGAACCACCACCATCAGAACCACCACCATTATCATGGATTGAGACCCCTCCCCCACCAGTGACCGGGTTGTATCCTAGTTGATGAAGTGTGGACTTGTAAGGTCAGAAGTTTCAATACGTGGTGATGATGTTTAAATTCCAGTGTCTGTAACTGGTAAATACAGGGCTTTGGCTGGCCCATAATATAACCTCTGCGTTGAAGAGGACCAGGAATCATAATCAATCAATCAATCAATTAATCCCCATCCCCACCAGGTGGGGAAAGCTTCCCTGACATCAAAGTTTCCTATTTATTAATAATCTTATCCTCAGTGAAGAATAGTGGGTGGAATAGGAAGTGAGTGAAATGGTAGATCTACTACCTCATGTGCCCCCCCCCCCGTCCCTCCCCCAGTTACCACGTGTACAGTGTAGGTATACGCGCTATGATGCGTAGACGCAACAGTACGACTCAATGTGTTAAAAGCCACACGGTTACAAATGAGCCGTTAAACACAATCAACCAATCAATCATCCGACTTTCATTGTTTGTTAACTTGTTTGTTGGTAGTAATCTTCATTCTTTGTTCATCTCTCTGCTACTTAGCCAACTTTCATTGTTCAATTGTACTCGCCCAGGTCCATAAAATGAAATATATTTGGGCTTTGTAGATATTCCAGCATACGGAATAAATCAATGCGTCCCCTGTGTCCTTTACTAATCCCCCGACCCCCCGCCATTCCCCCTATGTCCAAGTCCCCTACCTAAACCACTGGTTAAACAATAGGCCTATACTCTTTCTTTGTTTATGTGACTGCACTCTTTGTGTCTCTTGTTCTTTCCTATGACTAGGCCTGTCTGACCGGTTAGCTCAGTTGATAGAGCGTTGGACTTATAATCGCAAGTTCGGGAGTTCGAATCCGGAGTGATGATGATTATATCCCAGTGGCTCTAACTGGTATATCAAAGGCTTTGTTTGGGAGGTTCATATAACCACTGCGTTGAAAAGGGCCAGGAAACCCATTCATTCATTAGGCATGCATACATGGTGCAGCAATAATTCCTCTTGAAATTCTCTACCATCAATTTTGTTTTTATTTCAACGTTAGAGCACTATATTTTAGATAAAAAATGTGTTCAGGGTGACTATAACCTGTCCATTTACGTTCTGCTAATCAATCATATTTATCCATTCCTAGAACAAGGATTAATTATGGTCTCCGAGGATTAATTTTGCTCATGCAGCACCATTTCTTTGGAACCAATTACCTGTTCATATTAGGACTTGTTCTAGTCTGAAACGTTCAAGAGACGTCTTAAGACATTTCTGTTTTCCAGTTATGATTGATTTTATATTTTATTCTTCTGTACAGCGCCTAGAGCAATTGCTTGTCAATTGATTTGGCGCTTTATACGATTAATTATTATTATTATTGTCTATTAAGAACTTTGACAACGATAAATGAGCTGCTGTGTCTATGCACCAGCTTTGATGACCATTGTATGTTCCAATGTACAATGTTATTTATGAAACGTATTGTTTGGTGTATCATATGTGAATAAACTTGAACTTATTACGTAACCGGCTAGCAAGGATGGTGTGTGTTGTGCATATTATTACGTATTTGGCATGGAAGGGGTTAATGGAGAATATCGATTTTACTTCACATTGATGATGTATTCAAAAAGCTATTTATATTGAGTAATTTGAATATGTAGGCCTGCGCACGCAGGTGGCCCGTTATTTGAATATTTACAGTTGGTACTCTTTGAACTATTTCAACACACTATTTGTGGGCGCCCTATTTGTCATGAAGTAAATAAAGCCCCACTGAGATCATTGGTACAGAGACTGAGAGTGTCAACACAGTATTCACCATTCATTCTCTAGAACAGCAAACACCACCAATCATGACTCACCCCCACCAGAGGTTCATATTGACAGAGTATTACAATGCTGCCAAGAACTGTGTGTGTTTTGACTACACAGTCAGTTAGCATTGTGGTTAAAACAGGGACATACCATTCCTGTGTGAGTAGGGGGATAGTTAAATATTACCAGAAAGTCTACAGTCTGGCAGCTGATTTCAAATAGTAACTGGTTTCTGTGAATGGTGGTGGTGGTGTGAATTGCTGTTAATATTATCAGGCATATATGGTATTATATAGTGCAGTTAGCACAGTGAGTATGACGTATGTATATTACATTGGGTTACTTTCGATATCTACATCTGCGTGATATTGGTCCAGCGAACAACCAGCCAATGTGTGTCTAGCAGCTGTTGGACTAGTTACACTCTACTTCTAGCATTGATCTGGCACAGATATATTATTAATATATGAACTGTTTTTTCCACAGCAGTTAGGCCTACCTGAGTTATCGCTCAAGACATACAGTCACTGTAAATTCTGTAAACCACACCTGGAAGTTAATAGGTAAGCAGCAGGCACTGTGGCCAGTGACCAGCTAGTGTACAGTATAATGTTCCAAGGAGATCGACTTATTTCACATCTTGATGCAGCTGAGCAATCTTGAGTTTTCTACTGGCTAGGCTGCACAGCACACAGTTAGTGTGCTCGGATGGGTTAATAAATATCATTCTCCGCATAGTTGAAGGCAGGTTTCTCTGCACACACACACAACTCGGCAGACTGCAACTGTGCAAACCGTCGGAATTGTAATTGGACGTATTGGATACCAGTACCGTAGACTAGTACTAATCCTTAGTGAGTGTGTGTCAGTGCGTAGGTCTTGCCAGTGACGAGTGTATCGGTAGTGTACAACCCACACAATTTAATCTAATTGCCCAAGAATGTGTTCAGCTAAAACGGATTTTATCATTTTTGCTGGATAATTTGCAATCTACAGTGTAATCTGTTTATTTCATGTGGCTTCTTCTACATTTCTATTTTGTTTTCAGGTTCTAAGCTTCTTTTAGCACACTAGCTGCACCATCTGAAACAACTCTATAAAATTGGATATATACTTTGGATAATAAGATAAAGATAAACGGATTAAAAGACGGGCTAAATACTGGTGAGTGACATTTTCTTATAAAATTAGTATATTATTATTATTTAGTAGGCCAAACGTGCAACACCAAACCAAATTTTCTGAAACTAATTTATTTTACATTATGAAGATTTCAGGATTAAATCAAGTGCAGCATAGGTGGTACATGTTGTGATCTAGGCCTATGCACTAATCAATTGTATAAAAATGCATCCCCACCCCCGTGAGGCGCGTCAATATGTTCATGCAGGATAAATTGTGAGTCGTGACATTCAACTTGACGTACCCTCGAGTCATAAAGTTGACATTTCATGATTTTGGCATACCCTAGCTATTAAGTGATCTATTGCCACACCTTCTTTTACATTCTATCATGATGTTTAATTCCCAAGCTTATTGTGTTCCATATTCCAGCAAAGACCAGACCTTCATTTATAAGGAGCGCCAGCGCTCCTGAAAAGTGCTCAGGAGAGCAATCAATTGCTCTCCTAATTTTTTTAATTTTATTTTCTGAGGGTAAAACTCATTTTACTTTGGTAATATTGGTGTAAAATCTCAATGCGATATTAATGATATAGACACTGTTACATTTGGACCTGTTGTATTAGAAATATCGACCCAAGAAAAAAATGGGCAAAATGTCCAGGAGAGCGAAAAGCTCTCCTTAAATGTACCAGGAGCTGAAAAAAAAGCTGGGATTCTCATACGTGAAGGTCTGACTACATTGAAAATCATTAAGAATCTTAAAAAAAAAAATATGCTGAAAATCTTAATAAATGGTTTGTTTTATTGTGTAATATACATGTACAATATACTCTGTGTCTTGTTATATTTAGTTTTAAAAGCACCAATAACCAGCATTTGTACCAATAACTTTAACACCCAAATTGTTTGCACAAGATGGCCAATTATACAATGTTCTTCGATGGCGAAAATTAAGAAACTGCTAAGAAAAACTTTTAATAGTAAAAAATTGTGTAAAATGTAAGAAACTTTTTAGTACTAAGGCCTGATCCTGGTGTCTTATAAAAAATAAACTTTGTGTCAGACTTTTACGTATGAGAATCTCAGGAGAGCTATTTTTCAGCTCCTGAGGAGATTAAGGAGAGCTTTTTGCTCTCCTGAGCATTTCACACATTTTTTTCTGGTCTATATTTCTAGCACAATAGGTCAAAATGTAACAAACTATATAACATTAATATCACATTGCGATTTACGACCAATATTAGCATAGTAACTTGGGTTTTACCCCCAGAAAAAAGAAGAAAAGAGCGCCTTGGAGCGCGATCGCGCTGGCGCTCCTTATAAATGAGGTCTGTATATATAGTATGTGGCCAAACTACCGTCCAAATTTCCTATCAAATTAATGAATGGCGTTGTTCTATATACCAGCCTGGACTTATCAAATGCGCTGCAATTGGTCTGTATTTCACTCCCAACGTATCCATCATGTGACCGCACAACCGATGATGTCACGTCTTTAACTCTCTCTATTTTCTTGACTTGATCCCCCAGTTCTACCAGTGCCCCCGACACACGTCTACTGCGAGAGTAGGAACATGCTGGCCTACTGGTGCACGTGGCGGTCCGGCGTCGAGGACGACACAGCCCTACCATCGCACTTCACCTTCAACTACAGAGGAGTGTAAGTTCCATCATATTGTGTTGATATCGCCTATTTGAGAGCAAAGAGTTCATAGTTGGTAACGACCCTTTCTATCAAGCCAGGGATATGTCGTTTAAAGTAATCCGGAGTTATATCACTCCTATAAAGTTAAAAAGAGGTCGGAGGTTGAACAACATTTGGTATGAAATAGTGACAAGAATAATTAATAACGTGGTGGGGTGGGGGGACCCCTGTCCTTTCTAGGACTGCGGAACATAATCATAGCCTGTATTCCAGCGGATCTATATAGCAAAGGCTTTGGGTGACTCATAGGTTGAAAGGAAATCTAATAATTTATCAATAAATAAAATACTATCCTATGTTTGCTGTTCTCGTACTTGATAAGAATGGTTAGAGGTAGCCAATTCATAGAAATAATGTCAAATACCCATTTAACAGCACATAAATCTCTAGGTAATTGTAGGCATGTTTTGAGCTAAGATAATAATATTTTAACTTAAATCTTAAACATTGTTCATTTAATGACATGTACATGTATGTATGTATAAATCAATTGTTATTTTTAGTTATCCATAAAATGTATCTTTTAAGATAATGTTACTTTCAAGGAATTGGTCTGACCTTTTGTGACCTGGTTTAATGGGCATAATAATGTGACAGGTTTGTTGTCATAGCAACTACCTGGTCATAGCCTGGAGCTACCAGGGGGCAGACTTTTCCTGGTACATTGGTGATATAACAATCTTCATTCAGGATGTAGTTGTCCCAGGGGGGGGGTGTTGATACTGTCCATTGCAATGACTAGTGGTATGCTGCTTACATACCATGATTTGTTTGTTGGGAATTTTATACCATGATTGTTTATTGGGAATGTTGTGTTTAAGATTAATGAATTATAGGCCACTGACAGTTTAGTGTGTTAATAGCATAGATGGGAGACGTACGTGGTATAGAACTGCGCACCAAATACACTAGATATCATGAACAAGCGTGAGATCATTTTGGATATGATATTTTTCATAATGATACAGTGCATATTACAATTATAGTCTAAACTGTGCATGATCAATCAAGCATGACATAATTTTCGGGTTTTTTTTCATAATTTTGTGCATTTTACTAAAAATTATCTCAAAAGTCTTTGGACACTCAAAGAGACCGCCTCCTCAATGTTTTGCTAGTAGCATTTTAATCCATTATCCACTCCTTATATTGGGCACTGTGAATAGCCTGGAAGTTAGTAATTACCTTTAATCTGTTGCTTGTGTAGGGTTTACCATACTGTCCTTAGTTAACCACAGTGGCCAACAGCCGTACTGTCCCCTGTTATTACTGTCCTAGGGTAGTTTTTGATTTTGACACCAGAGCTGTTCTGGTATGGAAAGTTTCCAGTTTATTTCCACATTCCATATAACAATTTACAATCAAAGTATACCAATCATATAACATTATAAATAACAAAATATATGCAAGAATGTCAAAGATATAATAATATAGATATGAATGTGAGGACCTGAAATAAGTAAAAGTTTTGAGTCTGGTCCCAATTAAAGTTAACTAACTATAAGTAATATAATCAAATACTGATGCAATTATGAAGGAGGACAATTGGGTAAAAAACAACAAAAAACAATAAACTAACTTGAATTGTTTAGAAGAAATTGTTTAAGTTTACGCTTAGATGTGTTGAGTGTTGGAGAAAGAGTAATATCGTTGGTAAGAGAATTCCATAAGTGTACGCCTGCTGATCTGACCTGAGATTGATTAAGAGCAGTTTTGTGTATTGTATATATGCAGTAAATCTTTTGCACGAGTGTTGCAAGTGTGATAATGTGTATTGGGGGTAAAGAAATGATGAAAGGCCATTGGGAGAAAATTATGGTGAAATTTATACATGAATAGTCCCAGTTGATAACGATACAAATCAGACAATTGTTAGTGTCTTCAAATGATGAAATATAGGCAGCGTGCAAAATAAGTAGTCGCCCGACCGCCAAATGCGACCCAAAACATCGGCGGCGACCCCACCACCCCCCTGGGTAGTCCGGCTGGAGAGTCAACAAAAAAAAATCCAAAAAAACAACAACTGGAAAATAGCCCCTTTTGATGCTTTTAATAATTAGTAGGACATGGACTTGGCAACAGCTGATTGCTACATTAATTATGAAAATATACAGAAACAAATCATACTTAAGAAGTAAACATAATATATCGGGCGAGTCAGAAAGGCTGCGGGCGACCAAGGAAATTGGCTGACTCGCGGCGGGCGAGTCAGGGTTTTTCACTAATTCGCACGCTGAGTGTGTATGTTGCGCCGAAGAACTTCAATATCCCATCCATGCCACACTGTTTGGCGTATTTACTGCATCACATCAAGTTGGCGTGGCGTGCAGTATGTTTGCGTTCAATATCATGTCGCAGTCATTCGATATCATTCGATACCGCAGTGTATCCTGAACGCTATACTCAAGTTATGAGTCCAGTTCAGTATTCTACAGAAAATGTCAGATTGTCCGACAGACTTGATTTATTTTGATACTTTATTTTTGATACCTACAGGCGATATATGGGCTTTTCAAAACGAAAAAATTATTGTACGCTACACGCATGTTGGCGCTCCGCTTAGATGGTGACGAGGTAAATAATCTATATTGGTGTATTCCTTCAGAAATAAAGTTACTGGCGTAAAAACTTCGCCGTGAGAAAACGAAGTATGCAAAATAGGCATACGCTTTGGCCCGGGTGCGGCAAACGATCACACCGTTCGGTTTTAGCACTAAAAAGTATAATGTCAATTCAACAGATTGTCAATGACAATATCATTCAATGCAGCGCACCCCAATCCAATGAGACTTGATCCCATTATAATAGTTAATACCATCGGAAGGCTTGTCATTGTCTATCCAAGACTGACAAAAGAGTGGCAAGACTGAATAGCATGGGTTGTTGATATTCTTAAATAATGATAAATTGATAATGAATGATATTACGGTACGGTATGCCATGACATAGGCTAGACTACAGTACAGTGTAGGTCGCATAGCCTACGCTAAGTCTTGGCCTAACGTTACACTGTAATAAAAGCTAGGCCAAGTAGCCTAAGTAGCCTAGTGTATAAATGTGTATTGTCTAACGTTGACTAAGTACAGCAGTGAACAACACACTTACCGAATCGGCTCGAATACCCTCATCTTTGACTTTCTTTTCTAATACCTCACATTTATCTTCTGCTACATCCTTCTGGTCCTTGAGGGTCTGTATTTTCTTTTTAAAGGTTTCCATTTTGTAATTTAAATTCCTAAATATATGTCCCAGAGAAGCAAAAATGTTTCAAATCTAAACAGGTAAAGTACGGAACAGACAGAAATGCTCACACCTCTTTACAACGTACAACAAGCACACATCTGTATATCATGGAATCAAAGGCGTTATGACTTTATATAAATATTTTGCAAAGCTATCGCCCGTGCCACTGCTTCGTTCAATGTTTTGCTCATATGAACCTATATTAAAATACGATTAATCAGTAATGTACTTGTATAACTTTCCCTAAGATATAGGCCCTAGTGAATGAAATATATAAATACCATACAGCAAAATTAGTTAATAACGTTTCAGTTTTAAGCACCCCTTTAATAATAATAGAACATTCCAAGCATAACAAGGGCGTCGAAATCATGACACAGTGTGCAACATCAGTGAGTATTTCTTGTACACAACCACCAACAGATTTGCTCGCTTAATACCGTATACCAGAAAGAACCCCTGCTATTATATTTCGAAAACTTACTCCCTCTTTAGAATTTAGAACGTAAAGAATCTTGGAAAACTGATAAATATAGGCCCTAAAACCCTATAATAGGCCTACTCATTTTTGTTTGCTTTGAAAGTTTTAATAGTGTCTCTTTTAGAAATCTCTTCCAAATTACTAGGTTGGGAATGAATGAATGATAACGAAATTAATTCAGTTATTTATTTGTTTTATATGCACCCAACAGCAAAACAGCTGGCAATCACCGGCGTCGCCATCCTTCAGGGTTTCCCCGACGGAGGGGGGGGGGGGAGAAACATTCTCTGACGGGGAAGGGCCGTGCTTTCCATTTTGTTCTATAAATGGCCTACACCATATTGAAAATTGCACAAAAAATCCAGCGGCGCATACACTTTTTTTATTAGAAACTAGGGTCAGGCCCTATTAGTACTAAAAAGTTTTGTAAATTTTACCTGATTTTATTACTAATAGTTTCTTAGCGGTTTATTCAATTTTTGCTATCGAATAACACTGCATAATATAAATAGGCAATCTTGTACAAAACATTTAGGTGTCAAAATTATTGGTATAAATAGTGAGTGTATTGTACACATTGTGCACAACAAAACAAGATATTTATTATGATTTTCAGTATACTAAAAATTATGTTTCAATTCAATGTACTAAAGTTGCTTAGCTTTTCGGGCCTCTAGTAGTAGTTTCGAATAGCCGAGTTTATTATAAAAAAATAGTGTATATGCACGGTTGTCGGGGAAGAAATCTCACTGTCTGGGATGTCTAGCGCCCGAATTGGTCGGGGAAATCCTTGTATTTATATCATAAGCTTATTTTTCCTCAGTGTATTTATGCGCGCACGGTTTTAATGTATTGTATTAATAAAAGGCACACATCATAAATAAAGATAAGCACTATTTCAAACCACTCCGTCAGGAAAGAAATCCCACTATCGGGGATGTATACCGCCCGTCGGGAAATATTATTCAATTCGTCGGAGAAATCCTTTAATATATATCTTATATTATTTTTCCCCAGTGTATTATAAAAAATATATTTAAAATCTGAAACCGGAATTCCGCCGGTGCTTGGTCCCGGACGCGATTTTTTGTTACTACTCGAATCGAGGGTAATTTGCATATCAACAATGATAATTTTACGTTCAAGTAAAGCAATCACATTGCTGGAAACGGGTGACGCCCACCGGGCCACGCCCCTCATCGAAAACCCACTTTCTGTTACATTTTTCTACATTTTGAGGTCGGACTAGAAAGTCCGATATCGATTACGTAGGAGGAAATTTAGAGAAATCCCTAACCCTAAGCCTTGTTTCTAATCACTTTCCGTTTTCGAAAATAATATGCAAATTACCCTTGATTCGCCTAGTAATACAAATCTCGCGTCCCGGGCCCCGCCGTTGCCATCAATAATAAAATGTAATTTGCGTCGATATTTACGTGGGTAAATTTACAGTGAGAGAAGAGGGGATCAACGCCATCCTCTGTAGCCAGTAGAGGCAACCAGTCGGATCGGAAATAACTTATGTATCCCACAAAGTAACAGTTCTAGACCAACTAGCCAATTTATTATAGGTCTACTGTATAGGCCTAAGTCACATTTGAGTTTCAAGTGACAAGAAAAATGTATGTGGCGCTATTTCGCATCATATCATTTATAAATAAAAAGTGTCATGTGATATATAGGGTACCAGTTTGGCCGTTTTTTACGATGCGCCCCAAATATAGGCCATAATCCTTCACAATGTAGTACACACGTGGTGGCGACAGCGGGGATACTTCTCCCAATGCTCGTCGGGGAAGTCCACCCCCGTCTGACATTCTTTATTTCGTCGGGAATATTTATTTGGTAATATGCACGGATGGATTTTATGCATTAATAAACTTTTCCCATGATCAGTATATCTGACACTTGGAGTCAAGGACGCAAGCCTTTTTGGTCGTGGATTCTAACTCTCTGTCGGGAAAGTTATTCCCCCTGTCGGGAAAATCATGGCGCCACCCCCGAGTCTTAAGTATTAATACTGTCCACCGCCAACGTAGGCGGTCATGGTTACCGTATATACGTCACGAATAATCGGGATCATGTCCCATTTTTTAGCCTTTAAACAGTAATGTCCCAATTTCTTGTTATGCATGTCCTTAAATGGACTGATGTGCACCTATAATCCATTAACACACTACCAGTCTGCCACTAATATGGTAGTTAAGCATATGTTAAATAGTTTTTAATAACATAAGTGATATTACATCCATTTGTGTGCGTGCAAATACGAAAATTATTGTGGCTGTCTTATGAAGTACGGGAGGTGCCAATTCGTGCGATCTGGGGATGTATTTGAGCCACGTTGACGTGAAGCTATTCCTGGATAGTGATGTAAACATATGTCCAATGTTGTCAGATCAGAATATCGCCACCTGCACCGTACCATGTACAGTGGGAGCCTATGATCGCCATTATGATTATGTTGGCTACCCACCTACAGCCCATCTCATATTTATTTTTGATAGTTATACTCCTGCGTAGCCTAATTAATTATACTACCATGGGCCGGGACGGTATGCTACTGGGGACCGGGTGGGCTGAAGAGTGTCGTTCCTCTCTGTGATGTTTCCCACTAATGCATGGTAATGTATCATAAATGTCAAAGCGCTTTGAGGTCTGATTTCAGATATAAGGCGCTATATAAGTACAAAATATTATTAATATTATTA
>JAODAI010121979.1:0-11256 GCA_027575025.1 Scotoplanes globosa | reverse complement strand
TGACAATGGATGATGATGCGGTTTATAGAAAAGTTGTGCAGTACTAATAGTTCTTCAGTAATAATAATAATTCATTAGAGTGAGAATAATAATAAACTATACAGACAATGTAACAAATATTGTCAAAATTACAAATTGTGTAAAAAACAATTATTTTCATATTTTTTATCTTTCTTCCAACTTTTCTGAATATATCCCTCTTTACGGGAAATTCTCGGTATATCGAACCATCGACTATTTTCGACCAATGTGCCTCTTCGGAGAGAGGTAAATCGTCGCGCGGCAATATATTCTCTGGACAGGAATGGGGATCAAGTTTGCAAATCTATGTTGCATAAAATGAATCAACATAAAACATGTAATTTGCCCCAATTTCAAATCCCACAATGAACTTTTCAGCGGCTGTACCCGTCCGAGAATACTGACCAATCGCCAGCCAGAGATTACAGCGCAAGGGTCGATGAACGACGTCATCGTATTGCCAAAAAGGATGAAAGCAAAATCAACTATATTTATTAAGTATTTTTGAAAGTAAACCCCTGTCTAAATCCTCAAGTGAAATAATAATACTACAATACAAAATATCGTCAATTGGTGATTCTATAGTTACAATACTACTACTATAAACGCCAGATATCGATACTACTATTGCACCAAAACATATGGGGTCGGTCGACATCTCCCAAACCTCATTTTGAACCGTTCGAAAAAGCGGTGCCAACTAAAACGGAGGATTCCGTTGGATGTATTGACGAATCCATAAAATTTCTAGCATTATTATTGTTAATATTATTATAATTTCATTTTATTGGGATCATTAACTGATGGGATTCCTTGATCAATTTTGCCATTTGATTGATCGCTGACCCCAGTTTCACAGAGGTCATCCGAGGTCATATGAGCCACAAGAAGCCTTTGATATTACTATTGATTTGGTTTCCTGGTCCTTATCAAAACTCAGATTGATTGATTGATTAGGTTTCTTGGCCATTTTCAACGCAGTGGTTATATAAGCCACCCAAAGCCCTTTATATACCGATTAGAGCCACATGAAATAGAATCATCATAACTCCGTATTCAAACTCATGACCTTTCGTCTCATCTATCAACTGAGCTAAAACGCAGAGGTTATACCGGCCACCGAAACAATGGTGGCGTCAGTATTTCCCCGCCGGGAGGTGATGTTCCTCGGCAGGGGGCCCAAAACACCAAATTTTAAACGTACAACAGTATAACTTAACAAAAATAACTTCCTGACGCACCTAATGGTGCCACCCTTGCACCCAAAGATTTTGATATAATGCAATCAACATCACTCTGTATTCAAACTCCTGACCTTTCGATCACAAGTTCAACGCTTGATCAACTGTGCGACATGCAAAAACGAGCTCTATGTATTTTGATCGATCTCGTTTCCGAGACAGCACGACAGGTTACTGGAATATAGTTGCCTATGATAGAGCGCCCTCAAATGTTTGGCACTCTACGGGCCAACGATGAGTAGACTCCACAACAGCTTCCCGCTTCTTGTACTTTTAATCTGGAAAAACCCTGAAATAATTACTTTGACCGGAAAACGCTAAAACGATTATATTAGTAACATTCAACCCCCATATTGCTCGATAAACAATGAAATGAGATCCGAGGTAATTCATCTAAATAAACGCGATATCAGCTTCAGTGTTAATTACAGCGCAACCGTGTCCAAGACATTTTCAACGTGAAAAGTACCTTGCAGTATTCACAACTATAAAACTGCCACATTTGGCGGGAATTTATCCTACGTTTCCCCTCGCTGCGTAAAACGATAACCGCAGAAGAAAGAACTATTTACAACGTGACGCCATTCTGAAAAAATACAAAAAACGTACAAATTTAAGGAATGCTACTTAATTATCGTTTTACAAATACTATATATATATATATATACTGTATACACATATATATATTAAGGCAAGTTGGACTTTTCCAGCGAACCCACGGTGTTATACAGAGATTAACACCTACAGCTTTATCGTACACTGCAATTACAAGTTGATGAGTTTCTGGTGATTTTATTACAAGGGATGCATCGGGCGTAAAAGGGGAATCCTGGGTCCTATTTCACAAAAGTTAGGAACATTCGTAAATGGGACTTACGAAGGATAGAAGTGCGTAACTTTGAAATAGACCTTAACGTTAAGAAGATTTTCTATGTCTATGTCACAAAGCCAAATCGTTCTTAACCCTGTCTGACAATGTACGTAAATTTACGTCTTGATGGGTAAGTATGCATGGGTAAGTTTATGTTCTTTTTTACTAAATTGTCTAAAACACAAGTTTCGAAGACAGCGCTATAAATCAAAGTGCTAACATTGATATTAAATGTAGTCAAGCAATCGATATCTAAATTCATGTCAATATTGGAGAAGGCTGGGCGGAGTAAACGGTCCGAAACTGAGTATTTCATAATGGCGAAAACAAAATAATACCCACATTCGCATGTTCATAGCAGCCGACTTACACAGTTTTAAATCAAACTTTGTGTGTTACAAAGTTTAATTGTTCGGTAGTTAAGAACGATCATTCTTCTTAAATACCTATGAAGATTACACTTACAAAGTTTCGTAAATTACCTTTGTGAAATAGGACCCAGGTTCTTTCAAACAAATCAAAACAATAATAATTGATTGATTAACTTCGTTTAATGACACGTTTGTATCCTTCTAGCTTAGGTTGAGAGAGAGATGATTTCTTAACGGCACATCAACATCCAGGTTATATTAGTGGCAGATAGGTTAATTATATTGAAGTCCCATACAGGGTTTTTAACGATACATGAAAGTAAAACGAATGACCCTCCAGGATAACTCCCTACTCTTTGCGAAAAGATGGCCAGACTAGAATAACAAGACACTGGTAATCCTGCCCTGGGAACACCATTTTATGTCCTCATCCGGTGGACGTTCCCCTCACCAGGTTTAGCCTATGAACCGACGTAGCTACTGAGGTGCAGCCACCGTCATGCAGACAGCTACTGGCAGATAGCTACCGGCAGACACTGGTGAGAGTTGAGTGATTGTGTTGGAGGACCAGGTTAGAATTTGAACAAACGAGAGAGAAATTGCACTTTCAACAGAAGAAACAAAAATAAATAATAAATCTATACCACAGAAACCAAGAGCTGCAAATAATAATAAAAATAATGACCTAAAGTCTCTAAACGTTAGATCACTCGATACTTTCAATGTTTGTACAACTAACAATGTATAAATAAATAATTGGGCCGTCTTAAAACGACGGCAACGGAAAGAAGTCTCGACTCTACCCAGCAATAAAATACGTTGTAAATCCACGACCACTGCGGGAATCCATCCGCGCTTTTCCCCGCCCCGGGGGAAAATAAAGACTCTGAATATTTATGAAAGATTTCATCGTCTTCGTCAATCAATCGTGTCCCCTGAGTTTGTTGTATTTATATCGATTGATTGATTAATAATTGATTGATTGATTAATAATTGATTGATTGATTAATAATTGATTGATTATGTTTCATGGCCCCTTCCAACACCCAGGCTATTATAAGCCACACAAATATACCGGCTAGAGCCTCTGGAATATTACAGTCATCAGAACCCTGTAATCTAACCTCTGACCTTGTGATCACAAGTCCATAAACTGATATAACCGGTCAAAGTTACGTTTGACTCTTACGCTACAGTGTTTCCACTGGGGGGGATTATTGAAAGCCGAGGGGGATTATTGAAATGCGAGGGGGAATATTTCGACCAAAATCTAATTTTCGAGGAACATAGCTAAATTATTACTTCAAGGGGTTCTATTGTATGAAATATGTCATAAATTATGCTGTGCAACCTATTTGGGTTGATGCAACATCCAAAAAAATAGAGGGAATTTCCCCCCATTATTTTTCTGGAGAGGTTTCCCCCCATTTTAACGGGAATCCCGCAATCGCACACCCAAGCGGAAACACAGACGCTACGTATTCAATAGCATTGGTTTATACGCATACATACGGTCAGTGTGACGTGTAGGATACATTGGCTTCAACGACTCGGCAGTATGCTGGGATGGGTTCACATCATTTGCGAAAGGATTAATAGCTCGTCTGTAACACTTTGAACCAAGAACACCCATACGCTGCTGCCTATATATACTGCCGTGGTGGTGAACATTGGATTGTTGAACGCGCTCCATTCTGTTGCGCTGAACATCACATAGTGACCACAGATATTGCTAAATATCAAGTAAACTGAGGGAGTGCTGTATGTAAACACGTTTTTAGAGTTCCCCAAAAATGCTCCGGACATCCTAACTGATGTGAAGTCACTCTTTAGAGCGCTGCTACTACTTTGCTTTGTGTCTACCGTTGCAACGGCTGTTAAATATTCAGAGGTGGTGGATTGGGTGGAGGGGACGTATCACTATCGGTACAACTGTTACGGAACAATGCTTACAAAAATAACCGCACATTGTGAAAGTAATGCTGCCGTCCGTGAAAATATATTCATTGAAACACTGCGGTACGGTACTATGGTCAGGGTGTATAGGATACATTGGTTATAATGACACGGCAGTATGCTGGGATGGGTTCATATCGGTAGCGAAGTATTGATAGCTTGGTTGTAGCTCCATTCGGTTGCGCTGAACAATACAGGAGCACAGATATTTTGAATCATTAAGTCAATTGAGGGGGTAGTCAATTGAGGGGGTGCTACATAAATATATTTTATGGCGCCGAATGTCCCAACTGACGTAAGTTCACTTTTTAGAGCGCTGCTACTACTTTGCTTTGCTTCTACCGTTACAACGGCTGTTAGGTATTCAGAGGTAGTGGATTGGGTGATCAGTATCAGTACAACTATTACGGATTACGGAACAATATTTATTGAAACACTGCGGTACGGTACTAGCGAGGCTAGACCAATTTCTGCTTCTTGATCAGAACTGTAAATCAGGTGAACTACCGTCACACGAGAAGGTGCGATCGATAACGAGCAATTTCCCCAGGGTCCGAGAAATCTCTACTCTGAGGAAGTTGATGTCGTTCGTGCAGGTTCGACAGCGAGAGTTTTCCACAACATGATTACGATGTGTTTTCACAATACTCTGTCGGAGAAAGGGAATCCGTGAACAAATTTTGGTCGCACCGAAATTCTCAGGACGATTGCGATGATGATGGTTGGATCTTATCGCTTTCATTACTACCGTTTCTAGTTATGGCGGTGGAACTACTGTTGTGCACATACTAATTTTTTACTATGCTTTTTATCCCATTGAACAATGCCAAGTATAATAATAATCGGCCTGGAAGGCTTATTTAATTTTACGACGCTAAGCGACCACCACCGAAGTGGGAGAAGCAAAGGCTTTTAAATTACAACTTCACGTCGGGTTGTCATCCAATTTACAGATTTGAAGTCAAATTTTTACTTTTTCAATTTGAGAAAGTTGTTCGCGTGGAAAAAACGTGATTGCTCTCGGATGAAAAACCCACACTACTAGACCCGACCCGGGATTTGAACCGTAGATCTCCCAGTTGCTGAGCTTCATAGCTTCTAGAGTCACCAGCCTTATCCGCTCGGCCACAGTCGTATCAAGATATATGTATTCCAATCACAACTGGTAGCTGTCGCCCTAGTAAACCAGAGTATACGAGCGCGCAAAGCGGCGGTGAAATCCATATAAATTTGTTAGCCGCCGTCCCAATAGATGTATACGTGATTATTATGACTGTTGCACGGCAACCGTGAGACCACCTTGCAAGTTCCGAATCCGTTATCCACAATGTAAGCGGATTAGTTGTTGCATATCATAGAGCCTACAGTAGGTGGCAAATGGTCATGTATATTAATTAAGTCACTGAAACATGTCTTTGTTATACCGATGATGTTAACTTAATTACCGGTAATCAAAATTAATAACAAATTATAGACCTGTATGCATTACTAGAGCCTAGCCTCTCCATTGCACAGAATGTGAGACATGTGATAAAATAATTAATGAATAGGTTTCCTGGCCCTTTTCAACGCAGTGGTTATATGAGCAACCCAAACCTTTGATATACCAGTTAGAGCCACTGGAATATCATCATCACTCCGAATTCGAACTTGTGACCTTACGATCATAAGTTCAACGCTCTACCAACTGAGCTAACCGGTCAGAAAAGGTCCATTTCAACAACTGGCGTTCGTTGACGAGATTGGTCGATTGAACAGGGTCGATTGAATGATCAGTCTCCTGACCCGTTTCAACATAAATTGATTGATCCATTAGATTTCCTGACCCTTTTCAACAATTACCAACACACACCAGTCAAATCTGCGTACAGGTCTATCAGTCAGTCACCAGTTTGTATCAAGTCGATCGATTGATGAATAACAACCAAAGGAGGTATTTGGATGATCAGTCTCCTGATTGATCGATTAGATTTCCTGACCCTTTTCAACAATTAACAACACACACCAAATCTGCATACAGGTCTCTCAGTCAGTTACCAGTTCGCCTCCAATCGATCGATTGATGAACATCTGGCCCTTACTAACAACCAAAGGAGGTATTTAACTGAATGAGGTCATTGGTTGCAAACCTACAACGTTGAGACTACAGACCTGTGCAGTGAATGCACCTCATTTCACCGAGCCCCAGCCACTCTACGGGTCAATTTTAAGAACGAGGAGGCAGTAGCGGGCTCCGCTGACTTTTTCTGGTTGAGGGTTCCTGGCAGTCGACCATGCTCCGAACCATGTAAACTGATCACCGTCGTAATAAGAAATGAACGCTCTCAATATTGAATGACATCAGCTTTAACCACGAAGGTGTAGTAGTGGCGCCGCCGTGCGCCATATTATCACTGGATTGTTGACCATGCTCAGAGTAAGCTGATTGATCATCGAGCAGGATGGCCGATCAGGCACTGGCATATCGAAGGTACAGCTCTCCACCGCCGATCACAGACGCCGTCGCTGAAAAACTACCGCCTCTCTCCAAGGACACCTCCTTCTTTCTCCCTAGATAGATGAAGCCAGGTTTCTCTTTCCGAGGATGAATCATTCGCTCCGAGGTGAAATGTATCCCTCACAAGATCAACAGCTCACCGTCCAGTGGTAAAACATTGATGCTTAGAGAGGACAGCTCTCTTACCAAGAGGTTAGGTCTCTCCCTCTTACATCTGTCTCTCCCAACATTAAAGGTCAGCCGCCAACGTCAAAGGTCACCCTTCGGGGTCAAAGATTTGGTGCTAGACTCTTCTGTCGTAACCCCCTTTCAGTACAGCCTTCATGTTACCAAGGTCAAAGGTCACCCTTTGAGGTCAATGATTTGACGCTAGACTCTTCTGTCGTAACCCCCTTTCAGTACAGCTTTCATGCCAAGAGGTCATACGTCTCTCCCTTTTGAGAGATCTTATCTCTCCCTCTGAGAGATAAGATCTCTCCCCCTGAAACTAAATGTCAGTTACCAGGGTCAAAGGTCAGTTACCAGGGTCAAAGGTCACCCACCGAGGTCAAAGGTCACCCTCTTGAGGTCAAAGGTCACCCTCTTGAGGTCAAAAGGTCATCTGTCACACAGAGGCCGTCAGTTCAGCAACATGTGCTCCAGTTCGTCGGCGGACCGATAGAGGAATGCGGCAGACTCGCGGTAGCTGGTGACCAGCTGTCGAATGTTTGCGATCTCGGTCGGACTGAGCTGGGCCTTCGTCGACGTTGACAGTTTCTTAACGCTGAGGTCTGTTGGCCCTGAATTTAGAGATCAAAATATAAATTAAAATGAAAAATAAAAGTTGTCCACTAACGCGCTGTCCGTAGCGTAACATTGTGGCTTTTTTTATAAAAGCAGGTCCAAAATAAATGAAGCAGTGTTTCATAGTTGCATATATACGATGAGCGTACATTGCCAAATCTGTCCAATTGGTGCATGCAGTTCACCCCCTGTGAGCTTCAAACCAGCCTTAAACAACGTATCATCAAATTTTCATATGAAGAATGCCCAACTTCAGTCCGGTTGACATTAACATTTTTCAAGTTATTCGACATACAACATCGGGGAAGTCAGTTCGCGAAAAGGGTATGCCTATTACGTTAGACTTAGGCATAACATTGTGAGAATGGGCTCGAGTGATATGCCGATGGTGAGTTCGTATTCAATCTTCCATAACTTAACATAGTTCTCTTTATAACAAATTTGGCATCAGAATAAAGGTAAAAGTGTCCTAAATAACTCTTCTATACTTGAGAAATTGATCATGGCATGGCTACTTGTCAAAAATTATAATTGAAAAGTCATTCTTAGTTACAGTCTTATCCATGGAGCAATGAAGGACTCCTCTTAAAATACGCCCTCAATTTGAGTCAGCTTAGTAAGGGCTAACGAATCACTAACCGTTTATTCGGTAGATGTGTGCTACGCTATCGTTATGGTGATATTCAACAATACTACATTTACTACGGATAAAAGTTTTTAGTTACAGTGTTATGGGGCAATGAAGGACTCCTCTTAAAGAGCGCCCTCGGATCTCTTAAAATACGCCCTCAACTTGAGTCAGCTTAGTAAGGGCTAACGAATCACTAACCGTTCGCTAGACATGTGCTGCACTGTCGCTATGGTGATTATATGCAGTAATACTACATTTACTACTGATATGTTTTAGTTACAGTGTCACAGGGTAATGAAGGACTCCTCTTAAAGAGCGCCCTCAGATTGAGTCGGATCACTCACCGTTCGTTACCGATGTGTCCTGCGCCGTTGGCTGGCTGGTGCTGCATTTTAGAAGCACTACGGCACTACGCAACGATACTAAATTTACTCTGAATATTTTTTCAGTTACAGAGTTATAGGGTAATGAAAGTCTCCTCTTAAAGAGCGCCCTCAATTTGAGTCAGCACTATAAGGGCTAACAGATCACTCACCGTTGGTTACCGCCGTGTGCTGCGCTGTCGGCTGTACAGAGGTCTGGTGCTGGGGGGCCACGACTCCGTAGAACCCGTCGTTGGTGTGCGATGCCCCCACCCCGTTCTCAAACGAGTAGCCGGCGGGCCTGGGTGACGTCTTGGGGATGGTCTCGCTGTAGCTGGTCGCGGTCCGGGGCGTGGACTGCGCGCTGGTCGGGGGCGGAGTTTCAACCTGCGTTGGCGAGAGAGAGAGAGATCATTTATTAACGGCACATCGGCATAGAAGGACATATTATTGTCGGGTTAATTATAAAAAAAAATCAACAGGTCGACGGAAAATTTACAGATCCACAAAAAAAGGTCCGACAAAAGGATAAATTATTTCAAAAGTTGTAAAAATCTATACCTAAGATCGCGTTCATCGTGAATCGCACAATTTTGACAAATATCTTGATAAGGTGTGGTGCTTAGGCCTAATATTTGCATTTAGGCTATATTATTGCCACAAATACTACCAGGCAGGCCATATCATTGCCAGGTAGGTTAATCATATTGAAGTCCCATTCAGGGTTTTTACGATACAAACAAATAAAAGGAAAGGCCACTGGGGGATTAATCACCTACTCTGTGCGAAAAGGTGGCCAGACTAGAATAACGAGACGGGTAGTCCTGCCCCGGGACCGCCATTTAATGTCCTCATCCGATGGACGTCCCTCACCTTTTATACGCACAGTTCACGCTTCACAATAAATTAATTGGGAGACATGTAGAGATTGTAATTTGGCAAACGTTAATGTTTACTCCAAGGTCAATTAAATATATGAGCCACATCCTAGCAAATCCGGGGGGACCAGGGATATTGTCAAAAAGTCATCAAGTGATTTGAGATTGTTTTCAGTATGCACAGTCTATATACCCTTACAATGGTCTAACAGTGTTGTAGCTAGAGTAATATTAGTGGCTAGAGTAATATTAGTGCCTAGAGTAATATTAGTGTATGGCGTAGCCACAACACTGGTCTAACAATGTAGGATGTTCCTTCGCTAAGTTTCTTGAAATATTTGTCCAAATATCACTCATATACCCAGTTTACAGAGGCTCGTTTTAAGTAAAGTGCTACAAATAATTAAATTTCTATTAAATTTCAAAACTTTATTTCAACCATATAATGTACACATCAAGAGGTGTCCCGGGCCGGACAAACGGTCCCTGTTTGTGCGAGGTCCGTCACAAGTATGTCGTCATGAGAGACACCCAGCGGGACAGCTACGCCAGGTGCACTGTCTTCCCCTTACGGTGCAGAGCAGTAAGGGGTCCTGGGTCCGAGCACCGCGGCGTACAATCAAGGCAGGAGAGAGGTGTCCAGGCACGGACGAACGGTCATTGAATACATTTAAAATGTTGTATGTTATACATCAACATAGGATTTTTTTTACACAGAAAATCATACAATGTTCGTACCCAGTTGCGTAAATGCTACGCACAAAACTTTTTATGAGTTTTTGACTTACGCAGTGTAGTAAAGTATTTTTTGTCGAAACTGAGATTCTGTTATATTACAATTCTATAGTTCTATACATGTAAATTGATATATCATTTGGCATGGTTTAGGGGGAAGATATTTAGGCGGACAAATCTCTGACCAGATGGTGAACTTCCGTTATCTGGCAGATGTGTGTTTTGAAAGTTATGGCTTAAATGTACAATAACCAGGTTAATATCAATAATTAGTCATTATCTACAGTAAGACTATTACTATAATGTCTGAACTTTTAACACCTACAGGAATCATGGTCCACATGCACTGATTGATGCTTTCCGCATAACACATTAACCCCCCCAAATAATATTTCAATAATATCGCAAAAAGAACATTTGCGACTTTACGCCGTTTTCGTGGCAGCAGGACACGTATAATAATAAAAAAATACCTGTACTGGTACTGCCGACACAGCGGTCGGCTGAGGCTGTTGTTGAGGCGATTCTTGCGACGTTGGTTGCGGCTGATGCTGAGGCTGGTGTTGAGGCTGAATTTGAGGCTGGTGATGAGGCTGGTGGTGCTGTTGTTGCTGAAGGAGCTCCATCCGTAGCCTCTTGGCATTTTCGCTCTCACTCTCGCAGGCAGCGGCCAGGATCTGCTCGGCCCTCGCCGACGTCAGGTGGGGTGGCGTGGGCCTGATCGTGGACTGTTAAAAAAATTGAAGGACAATTAGCAAATAAATCGGCTTTCACTGATTTTTTTTAATTGCTATTGATCAATGAATGAATGAATGAATAGGTTTCCTGGCCCTTTTCAACACAGTGGTTATATGAGCCACCCGAAGCCTTTGAAATACCAGTTGGAGCCACTGGAATATAATCATCATCA
>JAODAI010121868.1:0-11258 GCA_027575025.1 Scotoplanes globosa | reverse complement strand
CATCTCTACGTCTTTCTTCCACCACATCTGACTTTTCTTCCACGACCCCAACGCTTGCCAGAGGTCATACCACAACGTGTCTCTGCCCCACCCACAAAAGCTAGTTTAAAGATCCACCACTCTTCTTCTACCCCAACCGCCTGCTTATGTAGCTCCGCAGTGCAACGCGCCACCCAATCCTTGTAATCATCAGCCACCAGACCCTTACATAACCACTATGTTATATATTGTGGCCCCATTTCCCTCAATACCTTACGGTTCTGTACTTGTATTACAACTATTATAGGCTTATGCTGCGTGGCAACATGCTCCCCCACTAAAACCTTACTATTCTTAACTATACACAATGGCCCCTTCCCAACCACTAGCAAATCTACCTCCGTTTTGTACATCTAACTCCTATACGAGATTTGTGACTGGCTCTCTTTTCGAAGAAAGAAACAGCAACAGCCATACGAAGGCAAACTACTACCAACTCGCTGTTCTCCTTGTTCCTCGTACATCATCCACAATTCCCTATACACTCCGCTTTACCAATCCTTCTCACATCATGATACCCTGCTCCATCGAACCATCATTATCTCCAGGGCATCCCTAAATATATATGGAAGGATAACTAGAGAAGAAGAGTACACAACAGCCTGTTCATGTATTACATTGAATTCGGATATTAACTAGAAAGGATAACAATTGGCTCACAAATTACGATGGGTTTTGGAGAAGAACCAAAGAAGGGGAATAACTAATAGGCTCATATATTAGTTTGGGTTTGGAAAGTAACTACGGAATTTGAATAACCAATAGACTCACATCTTCTGTTGGGTTGGAAGAAAGACTAGAGTAGGATAATAGCCAATAGGCTTGCTTATACAGTTATACATTGCATTGAATTTGGGGAAGGACTATAGTAAAGGTACACTGTAAAATCACATTGGTCAAATTTGACCAAGTCTGGGTTAACTATGCACCGAACCAAATTTTGTAAAATTTATATACAATTTCCGATTGAAAGTTTGACCAAATTTGGTGTGGTGTATAGTTAACCCAGACTTGGTCAAATTTGACTTATGTGTTTTTACAATGTATTGTATGCAATAGGCTTATATATTTTAATAAGAAATATAGAAGGAGAATAATCAATCAGGTTCACTAGGTACTTTCTATGTATTGTATTGTTTTATGTCTTATGTATGTTACTATTTTTTGTCGTCGTATTATATTACTTCGAAATGAAATGGACTGTGTCCGACAACAAAATCAGACTTCTACAATACATTATATGTCAACTAATGTACAAACATATGCAATAATTGCACATTTTTAAAACATACCATTTTAAAATCCATGTGACACCTACATGGAAAGTCCGATCTGGATGAAAATGGTGTCAAAATGTGCGCAAGACACGAAACAAAAAAGTTATTGAAAAAAATATATATACGCCAAGAGGTTAAGATTCCAGCGTAAAAATGTCGATGGGGGGGGCATTATGCTCCCCCGTGTATGTTATGCTTAAAGGTGCCCATTCACCGTATCACGCGACATACTTTTAATTATAGTCATAAATGCAACTTTTTGTGCAACGTGATTGGTTGATTCTCATTCAAAACGCGGCCTGGTATACACCTATAAACATTCGACAACACGGCATAGTGCTACCGTGTCAGTGATACAGTAAGTTGTAAAATTGGTGTAACCAATTATTTTGAACTATTAGTTTACAAATTACATAAACACTTTGGAAGCTATAAACATCACAGTTACTTTGTTCGAACACAACATTCGTGCTCTCTTAGGAAATCAAGAGTTGTTTCATGTATATATGGTATAGACACTTTTAGTCGATCTACGAATCACTAATGAGTATTGCTTATCTTTCCAGCCAGCTTTATGAGCCTTACATGTAGTTCATAATGCGGTGGTAGCAAGTAGACCATCATTTGATGATAAACAAACAAGTCACGTGACATGGTGACTGTGCGCCTTTAAATAAATGAATGAATAGGTTTACTGGCCGCTGTCAACGCAGCGGTTATATGAACCACCAAAGTCTTTGATATACCAGTTAAAGCCACTGGAATACAATCATTATCACTAGAGATTCGAACTCCTGACCTTAATAATATAAGAATAAGAATATCTATATAGCACTTTATCTATTTAAGACCAAGAGGTCACAGCTCAACGCGCTTTACATTGTAAAGATTTTACATAGATATAAATACAGGACTGGACAGGTGTGGTTCATTAAAATATGCATTAATTATAATTGTAATGAGAATATATGAGTTTTAAGTAACCTTTTGAAATGTGTTAATGTATCACACGATTTGACACTCTCTGTTAATTGATTCCAATGTGTTGCAGCTGTAAAAGCAAAACATTTACTTCCATAACATATAATATTCGAATGCAGTTGTACTAAGTTATCGTTATGGCATGATCGCCAATATAATGAGTCTGGTTAAATTTAAGTCCACAAAAAGTAATAACAAGTATTTTAAATATAATCCGATATTTCACAGGAAGCCAATATCCTTGCGATCACAAGTCCAACGCTATATTAACTGAGCTAACCGGCCATACAAAATATCCTTAACCACCCTGCCTCACTTAACATCTACGCCCTCTTGATTCCTGTCCCGTGCCATCTTAATGTTAAGTTTCCTCCCCCATCATCACCTAGCTGCTTATAAATGCTTTCTCCCATATATTGTCTTGCCTTTTAAATGGCCCTCATATCTGCCTTCTTGTTCTGCTCATAAAGGTGACGTAAGGCTAACTCCGATTGAATCTCACTATCCCTGGCCTCTTCTAATTTATTCTAGACCCCCTCTTCTCACCCACCACCCTCTCTATATCCTTCGTCCACCATACCTCGCTTTTCTTGCCCGAGGTTCTTCCACAAAGTTTCTCTGCCCCACCCACAAAAGCAACCTTAATTAGACTCAATTCTTCTTCTACCCCACATACTTGCTCATGTAGCCCCGCAAAGCTCCGCGCCTCTCTATCATTATACACTTCTGTCACCTTCCCCTTACATAGCCACCATTTAATCACTTTGGTCAAACTTCCCTCATTACATTACGCTTCTGTAGCCGCAATACAAAAACGAGACGTTTATGCTGCGTGGTAACATGCTCCCCGGCTAAAATATTACAGTATTTAACTCTCCACAATTCCCCCCTCCTAACTACCAGCAAATCCACCTCTGTTTTGTGAAAGAACCGGCCACCGCCGTTCTATTGCGGAGGCAAAGCTCTACCAACTCGCTGCCATCCCTGTTCCCCGTACAAAATCCCAAATCCTCTACACATTCCTTTTCACCAACCCCTCTGACTTCAACATGGACATTAACGTCCCCGTTATGCACAACATGGTACTCTCCTCAACCTGACCCATCATCCTCTTCAGTGCATCTCTAAAGACAGACCATATACATACATAATACCCACCAGTTGATTACTATTTAGTATAACTCACATCAGAATATTTTGTCCTTCTCACCTCTCCACCCTCACCACTTCCTTACCCTTCCCTGACGTACCACAATACCCACTTCGTTACTCTTCCCACCACCCTGCATGAACAATTTGAACCTGCCCGGTAACATACTCGCTCTATCCCCATTCCACTTCGTCTCCTGTACACAAAGAATCTCCAACCTCCATCTAACCATCATCTCTACCACTTTTAAACTGTTCCCTACCATAGTACCTACCTAGCCAGACTTCACATCGAGGTCGATGGAGGTGGATCGCCTACCATAGATGACCATCCATGATCACATCTGATACCGTAGTGTATCCTGAACGCTATACTCAAGTTATGAGTCCATATGTATTATATAGAAACATAAACATATTTCCGATTACTTTAATTAATAGAGTGATAATGTTTCCCAATAATATCAGGGTTCTCCAGTCAAACCCATAGCAACAATATGTTATGTAAGGTATAATCAAGCCGTTCTCGAATCCACAACATTAATATCATCATTATCTCATCAAGTGTGGAACAGATATCCACAATAGCGCTGCTCTTGCTGACCTATGTGTGGTTTTATATCGGAGTTATACAATACGGTATAATGGAATTTGGTTTGCTTGGCAGGATCCAGATCCAGATCTATATGGATCGTATATAATAATAATAACATTCAAACTTTTTAAACTTATTTTCCGATTACTTTAATTAATAGAGTGATAATGTTTCCCAATAATAGCAGGGTTCTCCAGAATCAGACAGACCCACAGCGACACAATGTTATGTAAGGTATTATCACGCTGTTCTAGAATCCACAACATTGCTGTAGTACGGTACAATACCGATGCTCTATGCTGATACTCATATTTTTATATTAATTTAGTATAATTATGGTTAATGTATTGTATTTCATCTCTGCAAATTGTACCTGTAATTACGCCGTCCTCGATCTTTTCTTATAGTCGAAGATCTTACAGTCGATTTTTGATCGTGCTTCAATATCACTACGTCGAACATCAAGGGAAAAGGTTACGTATATGTACATGATGTTGTATTTTTAAAGTCTTTGATATTAATGATAATATCAATCGATGGTAATAATAATAAGAAAACATATGTTTTACATATCGCCTTTCCTGCTTAAGATCAATGGAGGTCACACATCAAAGTGCTTCAAAAAGAAATATAAATACTATGTATTGTACATGTATTGTACCACCACACCGAAAAACCATAACGCAATCAATGTCAAAGACATATAAATATATTAATCATAATGAAACGACGAATGAAACAACGAGTCTTGAGATACTTCTTAAAATATATTAATATATCACAAGATTTGATGCTCTTTAGTGATGATATCGAACCCATGTGCGCGGAATCGCTATTTAGAATCAAAACTATAACAACATTACTATTAATTGATATATCTAATTATACCATTACAATGTTCAGATATAATAGGGTGCATATTGCCCCTGTGGCACAATTGATAGGAATTATAGGTGTACATGAGTAATTCATTGTTGTTTCAAGGCCAAGTAAAGTCGCACACAAACCGTTCTAAAATATAAAATGGTCCATGCCTGCTCTCTCGCTTGATGTTCATGCGCGAATACAGGGGGCGCAGGGGGAACGCGCCCCACCCCCCTATTTTTCACTTTCTTGCATAGACGTTACACAAATCACCGATTATTCCACTACAAAAATGTGTAGGGCGACCCCCCCTCCCTTTCTAAGCATCCTGGATCCGTCACTGATGTTCTTCGTATGAAATTGCATGATCAACAATCCAGTGATTCTCGAATAAGAAAAATCCTACAATACCTCTATTAAACCGAAACATTATTTATGTGCAGTTAAAATACGTCCAATCACTTCAAACAAAAGCAAACGTTTTTCCGTTAATCCCATAATATAATAATGTTAATATCTTATGATATGGAATACATATTAATTTACGCCAAAAAGGAAGATCTCAAACTAAAGGTTTGAGGATTTTATATCCTTTCTAATCCTGATTATATTGTCAGAGTCGACTTGTGTTGTGACTCTGCCTACTTTCAGAATATGTTCATTGAAGTTCTATCTCGAACTAACTCTATTTAACGGTGTTATTTATCGACCCCCTGGCCTTAGTCAAACATTATTTATTGATGATATTTCCATTATTTTGCATAAGGTCATGTGGAGAATAAAGTAACTATTCTGTTTGTTGGGTGATAGGCATATTTCAGAGAAAATAAAAGAGTAAAGTATTGAGTATATGCGTCATCCCTGCATGTGTATACGAGATGAAAACCGTGGCTTTGTGTAGTGCCCATCAACAGCGACCTTAACCCTATCTTACTAGGGCTATTTTAAGCTCTGCCAGTCCGGGGGATACTTTCACCCATATAATCTCAGCCAATGAATACCAGAATGAGCATTTTCTTATATATTTCATGCATCGTTTTTTTATGATTCTATATTTTCTATGTATTCTATTTTTTTCTTCTTAAAAAGCCCGAAATTATCTAAAATCTAGCTTAAAGTATCATGTAACTTCATTATAATCATGAAATTAATATAGATACATGGAAGGCATTGGTGACGCTAGAAATATATTCCGGGACTGGCATGTAAAGAAAATTGGTTTTATTATGACGTTTTAGCATTTTCTTATATATTTTATGCATCGTTTTTTATGAATCTATATTTTCTATGTATTCTATTATTTTTCTTCTTATGTATTTTATTGTATTAGTTTCTTTTGCATTTTATTGTTCGAGACGAAAGCTCTTTTATCCGACAACCTGTTCAGATTTACACCATGCACTAAATGTCAACAATTTTACAAATAACAGTGTTACAGAACATATAATTACAATTTGTGTTCACAAGCCTTTTGAGTACAACCATATGCAATAATTGCACATTGTTAAAACATACCATCTTAAAATGAATGTGATACATGCAATGTGGGATCTCGACGGGAATAGAGTCAAGATGTGTGCAAGACAAGATAGAAAAAAATCACTAAAGGGAAATTTCATACGCGATGCGGTTTCGATTCATCGGTAAATAATGTCGAGGGGTGTATTATCCCACCATGTAAGATAAGTTCAGTTAAATAAGAAAGGATCAGCAAGCCCTGGAATGGACCTCCTACAACCGTCCATAGTCACAAAATATATATCAAGACCATTATTAAAGGCACTGATTGGCACTCCCCCCCCCCCCCCGTGAACTACCAAATATGGCAAGCCGTTCCACTAATCAAAAATAAGGAAAAATAAGGAAAACTTCCTAACATCTAATGTAATTTAAGACTATATATGACCTCTAGAGCCAGAATAACCAAACAGCGTAAAGAAATCATCGAACTTCAATTTACCATTGTCATGAACAATTGCGAAGACCTGAATAAGATCACCACGAACACGACGATTTTACAAAGTTGTAAGCGTTAGATAAGTCAATCGTTGCTCGTACGACAGAGAACTAAGGGACCAAACTAATTTGGTAGCTCTTCTTTGAACACACTCCAGAACCACCATAGCCTTAGCTCGTGAACGGATTCTAAGCCTGAGTAGTGACACTCTAAAAAAGAAGTAGTCAAATTTGACTACATTGTAGACAACTATATATGCACCGACGCAAAAGTAGTCAAAAGTGTGGCTACAACTTTGGTCAAATTTGACCATTATTAGGTTAATTTTTACCTATAATGGCCAAATTTGACCAAAGTTGTAATCAATATTTGGACTACTTTTGCGTTAGTACATAGTTGTCTACCATATAGTCAAATTTGACTACTTCTTTTTAGAGTGTAGCATATTCCAGATGAGGCCTAACCATCTGCTTGTACAATCTAATATTAATATCATTATGCAGGAACTTGAAATTATGTCTAATCAACCCTAAAACACAAGTAGCTTTCCTTGCAGCTTCGATACACTGTTTAGATGGCTTCAATAAAAAATCCAAATGAACCCTCACATCTTTCTCCGTCTGAACAACCACTAAATTCCTGCCATTGGCATTATACACATTCTTCTTATTACGAATACCGACATGCATTCACGCAAAAAAATGAAGTGCTGGAATTTTTCATCAGTGGTGCTGTTTTAGCTCTTTCTAAGAGCTCGTATAGGGACTGCACTATTGGGTGCTACATTATCACCGACACGGGTGCTCTGACTTTTAGCACTTTGTGGTGCTAAAAGTCCGATCACCTATGTCGGTGCTAATGTAGTACTTATAGGGTGCAATACTTATACGAACTTTGAAAAAGAGATAATTCAGCACCTGAAGGTGCTGATTCCAGCACTTTAGTTTTCTGAATGTAGTGTCGCGGAGAAAATCATTACAATCACTGGGACTTATAAGAGAGTAAGCCACCGACGTCCATGCGCTGCAATCATACCAATATTATTTAAAACATTATGCATTGAAAATAACTTGGTGTGTATAGATTGCGTTATTTTAATCGTCAAAAGTGCTAATATGCTTATTGTACATAATGCTTTGAAGTCTGGTGAGAACACAAATCAAGAAAACTAATTAAATATCATAGGATTTATTGCAATTTTACTCTTTTTTCAGATTAATGTTAGCATGTGTTATTACTAAACCAATGTTGTTAATGTGTGACCTATTTGAATATTCTCTCAACATTCTTTAGTATAATACGCTAATATTTTATATGAAATTTAGGACACGAACATTTAAATTAATAACGATTTTTAACGGCCAATCACCATCTACAAATAATCAGCGCCGGTAAAGGTGCTGTGTAATTTTGCATGGTGATTGATTGTTTGTTCAATTGTAATGTCTACAAAGTTTCTGGATAGTGGTACTTCTGACCTCTTTACACTGAAACCATTATGTATCAGGAGGTCTTCCGCTCCAGGATGTGACTAGGATATATTAAGAAGAGACATCAAATATATGGTAGCATATCTGGTATAATTTGCATGATCATAGCTAGAGAATAGGCTACCCATGTTTTGAAGGCTTGCCATGTGTAGATCCAAATTGTTTTCCTTCGTGGCTCTCTGGAATTGGTGTATAAGCCACACTCCGTCCATATAATTGAGCCAGAAATGTGCTTCTTTACCGTGTTCGCCTTGATGCGGATATTTCCCTTGAACTCGAGTATTTGTGAAAGTAATGTCATGCAGCTTTCATTTTCCAGTACTTCTGGGATGTATACTTCACATGTATTCCCAGCAAGTCGAATCAGAATGTCCTTTGCCTCTTTGTTGTATAATTCGGAGTTGTGTGACTCAAGGGTTTGTAACAACAAATGTTCTAGTGCTTCCAAAACTAGTTTATATACACGGATTGCCCTGTTGTAGTACTTCCCTGTCATAACCCTCTGAATTGAGCCGCTCGCACATATTCCTGATTCGACAAGGATCTCTTCAAAACCACTGCCCCTTATGCTCTTTCCAATAGCACACATGTAAGCACATAAAAGATGGAACCCGCCCATTCTGATTATTACATCATTGTACATTGTGGGCTCTCCCAAATAAGTGTGTATGCCTCCTTAGCAACGGTTAAATCAAATGTAACGATTGTATATTTCTGACCAACTCTTCGTAATGCTTCCTGCGAGAGTTTCAGAATATGTGTTACTGTAGCATTTTTAGTAACTGGTGAGAACACTGGGGCTAAGTAGTCTACGGTGGATTGTTGGTCTGTGTCCTCGTTAGCAGTTCCTGTCAGAAATACCCAAATATTTTTATTTAAAAAGTACCAAGGAATTAAAAAAAAAAAATGAAAATTGACTTCGAGAGTGGTGCCCCCAAACCTACGCGGTCACCCCGATGTGTGTGTATACAACACATGACTCGTTAATACGATATATCAAATTATCCTCCCTTACAACTCTCGTATGGTGCAATGATTTAGGCCTCTACATTTCCTACTCACGTTAACAAAAATATTTACTACAAAAGAGAGCTCTAATAATTATTTGTAGTTCACATTATATTGAACTATCTAGAACGTTATTCATTCGCTGTAATTTCCTAAATATATTTGATATTTCTCTTTATCAATCTGTAATTTGTATGTTTCAATATTCAAAAGGCTTGCTTCCAGAACATTTTAATTCATATGTTAAGCAACTAAGCCCCACTTGCCCCACTAGAAGTCTGTAAATTAACCAGTACTCAGCGTATTATTAAGTTCTCGGGTCCCAAGGTCTGGAATTATCTCTCTACACATATACAATATTGTAATACACTCTTTTCATTTAAACGTAATTTAAAAAAGTTTTTAATATCTAAGTATTCTGAATAACTTATTATTATTCACACTTATTTAGTGTTATATTGTGGACCAGGTATAAGCTATTCAAGCTTATCTGGTATCACCACAACCCATCTTAGTACATACATCACTAATATAACAATATATCTTATTATTTATATATTATATTAGGGAATTATCATCTCAATTATTTTATATGTTCAATTTATTAAGTATGTATTATTTCGCAAATATTCGGCACAGTGCCGCCGTCATATGGTAAAACGGTGTAACTGCAAATTTGCTGTTTCGAGAAAAATGGGTTTAAAGTTTGACTTGACGAGGTTTTCTTATTCGAGGGTCAAAAATTAAAAAAACAAAAACATAGATATCTACGAAAGGAATACGATTTTCTCGCTTTTGAAACATCTTTTTTTAATTAAACTATTCTTTTACGTGTTTTCGGAAGTTAGACTCTCACACATTGTTTCACTGTTCAGTATGGGAAAACGGTATATATGGGAGAGTTTTACATATAAAAAACATTACTTGGTCTTTCTTAAAAATAACCCACATTATAACACCAACATTTTTAGGTAAAACAGTTTTACCATAACACATTCATCTGCAAAATGGTCTAAATTACACTCCGTTTTACCATAAAAACGACATGGGAGCAAATGGTCTTTGAACAAACATACGGTAATATATCGTTTATGGTTATAACCATCTCAACAACTCTGAGAGCTGTGAATTTATGGTTAGCACCATTCGAAAGAGCTCCCCGAAGTAGTAGCTATGTGTCATGGGCGTAGCCAGGATTTTTTGTGGGGGGATTTTTTTTGTCCCCATTTCACTATTTAAGTGGAGCGCCAATCCATCTGGCGCGGAGCGTATATATACTATCTTTTAAAATCAAAGTTTACTAATATGCACATATGATCAATTAAAAAATATTAAACATGTGTTAATT
Organism: Scotoplanes globosa; assembly: GCA_027575025.1. Classification (NCBI taxonomy): domain Eukaryota; kingdom Metazoa; phylum Echinodermata; class Holothuroidea; order Elasipodida; family Elpidiidae; genus Scotoplanes; species Scotoplanes globosa. The sequence continues at coordinate 550 of JAODAI010121868.1, read as the reverse complement.
AACCAAGACTTTTCCGACAGGGAACTTGAGGTTTGCCTACGTCGGGGAAGGAAACCCCGTCGGAGAAATCCTGGTGCCACCCTAATTCTCACCATACCGGATGTTTTGTACTACTGTATGGAAGATTGTGAATATGATTCCTGGAACCTTGCATGATGTGTGTATGACATTTTTTTGTTTATTGCAGATCTTGCGCCGCCCCCAGAGTTGCATCTTTCTTGTTTAAATGAGCATCTACACAGCATCCATGTCATTTATACCGCTATGGCGAAGGCAACGACGGCGTCCGGGCTTACGGGGAGACCGACGTTTCCCGGCAGTGGGAAGGCTCTTTCCACCGTTTTTATTGTCTATACAGCCTATTATTTTTTTACAAATATTCAACCGTGTATAATATGCTCGGTTTTATTTGTTTTGCTTTAATAAAAGATCAACATCTCACTTTAGGGGATGTCGAGCGTCCGTCGTGTCGGGTATCTTATTATAATTTCAGCAGTGGGGATGTTTGGATGTTTGGATGTTTGGATGTTTGGATGTTTGGATGTTTGGA
>JAODAI010121757.1:0-11259 GCA_027575025.1 Scotoplanes globosa | reverse complement strand
GTACACCGAAGGCCAAATTTTGCATTGACTTTCTGTGCTATGAGGTGCCCCCTTCGTGGTTATAACTGGCTGCCCTGCTAGTCTGGCCATTTTGGCCTTGCCCCTTTTAATTCTTATTTTGAGCCCTGCTGTCAGAGTAACACTTCTTTGATACTATATGTCCAGTAGATATAGCCAGTAATCTACAGCGCAACTACACCTACGTTGTTATCTATATATAATTATTGATATACATATAATATCCCTTCAGCCAACATCCCGGCCGGCCGCCTCTCGTCCTCTCGTCCTGTTACACAATTTTGACAGAAGCCAGAACCCGGCGAACTCGGACAATTTTATAATAGCATTTAGAAGCTGTTTCAATTTTCATAGTGGCCATTACTGGCGCGGAAATCAATAAATCTTGTCCGTGGGGCAGGAAATATAGTATTTTAATGTTGCAATATGGATTTCGGCAACCTTTATGGTCAATAGGCCGCAATGGCGAAATGGTTAGCATAAACACTTCTGGTGTCCATATCACGGAGGCAGTACACAGGTTGGACAGAGATGCGGAGGGAGGGTAATCGGGTAGATTGAAAAGTATTGATAATGTGGCAAAAACTAATTCAGTTGACCGGATGCGAGGATCATATTTCCAGTATTAAGAAGTATCGTATTTTACTATCTTACTGTCGCGTAAAATTGACTGATGACAATTTTGGGTAATTAATGTTTGCCCTGCCCGTTCTGTTGTTGTGATGATACAGGTTATTGTGGGTAGGTATACTGCCGGGCATATTAAGGGCTTTGGGTGACCAACGCATACGCTTGTATTTTGTGGGGGGCGTAGTGGCATAGTTGATGAAGCGGCACAGTTGATAATAGCCAATTACTGGAAAATCAGTATGAAAAATGGCAGGAGGGCATACCAATGCTCTCCTTGGAGTTTCAGGAGAGCTTCTGCTCTCCTGGATATTATAGTCGCCGTTGAGTCGGTTAATAATGTATATAATAATGGGGAAGGAAGTGTTCTAAAGTAAAAACCTGTTCGGACTTTGTCAAATAGACACCCTCCTGTCAGAAAATAGGGTAAAAACATGAAGAAAAAATAGGATGTATTTTTTATTTTTTTAGGAGCGCCATAGGGCGCTCCTCGGTGCCCGTCAGGAGCGTTTAAGAAGCATGCTGCTCAAACGTGCAGGCCTGGAAAATGATATATGACGTTATTGCTACTAACTGTAAGTAGGCCTACAGTACTTACGAGTACAAACACCATAATAATAGTAATAATAATAAACATTTATAATGCACCTGCCTCAAAGAGACGCTCAAGGCGCAGCGAAAAAGCAGAAATTAAGAAAAGAAAAAGAAATTAAACACTTATCATTAAATGTATTTTTAGGGCACATTTGAAAGAAAATGGAGTAGCTGAAATCTTGATATGTTCAGGCAAGTCATTCCAGAGAACAGAGGCAAAAGACAGCTTACCCCATGATATCTTTATTTTCTTGATTGAAAGTAGACTTTTGTTCTGGGAGCGAAGTTGACGAGCTGGTGTAAAAGGGTGTAATATTCTTGACAGGTATGATGGAGATGACCCTGTTTGTGACCAGTATACATACGTTAGGATCTTGAAAATAATACGTTGAGGAACAGGAAGCCAATGCATTTTCTTGAGAACAGGAATTATATATGTTCTCTGGGTTTTATCTTGGTGACTATCCTTGCGGCGATGTGTTGAAGACGAGATAGGCGAGAAATTTGGTTACTTGGTAGGCCATATAAGAGAGAATTACCCATGTCAAGGCGGGAAGTGACAAAGGCATGTACAAGTTGTTCGGTTACATCTTGGGTGAGACACCTTCTGATGAGTCCAATATGGTGCAGATGGTACGAAGAGACAATACATATCAATGAGATGTGGTCGCAAAATAACATATCTGCATCAAATATAGCGCCCAGATTGCGATCCTTGGATGCAACCGCTATATTAGACATGCCAATACGAATGTGACTAATTGGGACTCTGTTACGGTTATACCATAAGCCACATAATTACTGTATCCGTTCTGGTGCAATACTTACTCCCCACATCAATAAAATAAGAAATTCTTTGACGGATTGGGTGTGTTTAAAGATTTGGACATTTGGGAAGGGGGAGGGAGTTCTTAACCCCAAGTCACCCTACCCTCTAGCTACATTCGTATATACTATAAATAATTTAAATTCTATGCATTAATTGCAAAATAAAACATCCAATATGGCTACCTTAAATACATGCATTTGAAAAATATAACACTTGGAAGAAATTGATGTTTTTCTCTTCCGGTATATATATATATCCATTTTAAATATATATATATATATATATATGTGTGTGTGTAAACTTTCTAAATATATGACTGGTCGTAACAAGAGGTATCACCAATAAGCTGTCAGGTGTATGTCTGTGAATATTTGTCGGGCAGCATGCATTAATGATGATGAATATCTAGGAATGATGAAAGGCTTTCATTTAGGAGGCTGACGGGGTTCGTGAGACTGAACAGGTGTTTTCCTCGCATTATTTCTGCGCAATATGCATAATATTGAGGCCTGCACCTCCCCCGCTGTCGTCATGTATACTGTGGTTCTTGGCACACGCACAAAGGGCACGGGTAATCACATTGTCGGATATATGGGCTGAATCTGATCTTTTATTAATGGCACTGGCCGCAGATCATTAACACGTTCCAATAGTTAATATATAAATGTTGTCAGACGCGATCCTCCGTGCGGAGTTGACTCCTCGAGTGACAGTAGAAAAAACAGACCTGGCAAGTTTGCGCTGTCTGGTTGCTGTGGATTTGACTACATTTTGCTGGAGAATAGGTGTTTTATGGGGTTGGTCATCAGTTGGTCGTCAGGGGTGTTTTATGGGTTGAAAATTTGCGGGAGACTCTGAATTGTACCCAGCATTAATTCACTGTATACTGATCATGCCCCACAGGGGGATAGATTTTCCCGACCTAGGTGGTGCCAGGATGTGCACGACAGTGGGGCTAGATTTCCCCGAGCTGAAAGAGCTTCCCCGACAGGGTCTCTGTGAAATAGTTCCAAAATAGGGAGGCAGTCCTCCCCGATGGGGGAGAGGTGTGTATAGATGCCCCTGTGCATCAGGGTGTAGGCACTATACCGATAAGGGAGCATGGAGTTTTAGCTAGTCGGAACGTGCGCCCACTCTTAATGGAACTTTTAATGTAGCATAGCGTTCACATGTAAGCATGGGCCATATTGATTTACTGTTGACAACTTGTATTTTAGTCACATCCAAATTCCTATGTTACTTTTGCGGAACACGTATTCTTTTATTTATTATCTTTAATCCAGAAAATTACATTTCCATAAATAAGAAGCTAGACCAACAAAAAATACTTAAATGAAAAACTTAGCAAAGGGGAAAACACGCACGTTAGGACTGAAAAACGCAAATCAACCATCAACACAATTTCTCCAGTGACACCAAATCATTGACGTAAAAACTATCACTCGTGCAAATTGAAAGCATAATACTATTTGGGGAATTCTGAACCCGAATCATAAAATTCTTAATTAATTTACAAATTAAATCTCTACAATAGTATAATAGGCATATTTAAAAAGAGTGTGAAACTTTTCTCAATAAAACCCACAAAAAAATCAGATTTTGTGTAAATGTGAGGCGACGTACGTGACTAATCGGGTACTAATCGGGTATTATGTCGACCATGATGGATTGGTATTTTGGGGTATTCTTGGAAAGACTATTATAGTCTTAGCTTTATTTTGATACCAAAATCATGAAATTATGATATTTGAAAGGTGCTCAAAATTGGAAACGGGGATGTGTCTTTTCTGGTAAAATTTAAATGACAATAAACAGAAATCATGTGTTAATATTCAGGGTTCAAAGTAACATTCAATAATGTTGCTCTATGGTTTTAAGTTCTTAAATAATAATTACAATGATGTGGTCGTGATTCTTTAACTTCAGTAAATGATGTATACTATGAAATTAAGATTGATCAAGATTACAACTTTCTCTAATTAATGCAAGCAGAATTTTGCACATTAATGTAATATTTTTAATAGCGCCCTCAATTTTATGATTTTAAACAAAAGTCACAATTTACCCTATTTTCCAACATTTTTCCCAAAATCTAATAACGATAATCTATGAATTGGAAAGTAAAACAAGTTGGAAATAGTGAAATATAAAGAATAGTATTTTGACAATAAATTAATAAATTTGATTAAATATAATTATGTCTTTACCTCAAAATGAAAATTCCCAACATAATACCCGATTAGTCATGTCGGCTCACATATTAATATAGCATTTTAGTCAACAGCTTTAGCTTGGGTGTAGGAGAAAATGCATCACGTGCTGGGTTGCAGTGAATTGTGTGATACTTCCATGACAAGATAAGGACAGAGTTTACCTATATATTTACATGTCGTATTGTTTAAACCGGTCCTCGTCATCACCGCATGTTTCATCGTATAAATCATCTTTATCGTATAAATCAACTCTATATCGTCCAAAACTACTACATTTAATACTCTTCAAACACTTAATACGATTTGACCCCTAAAATACACAATTTTTTAAGATAAAATACCTCTAAAGAAATATTTGGTCCTGCAAGGGGGGGAGGGGGATGGGTCTAATATAGTTTATAACGGTATACATTGTGTCTATATGATAGAAATTATTTGGTAGGTATACGTACATGTGTATATTAAAATATACAATAATATATACTGGTTAAAATATATTAGTATTCTTTAATCTAGCATTTGTAAATAGGGTTCGTCCATACATATTATACTTTCAAGTTGAAGTTTATGTCTGCCTTCCAACATAATTCAAATAAATGGTACACTATAAGTATATATAATACAATATGCTGATACAAGCAGTAAAAGTAACATATAACAATATAAATAGTTACTGGTAGAAAGGAGGATACCAGAAATAAGCAGGGCTTTTCGAGTCTGGCTCCAATTAATTAGAAGAATTACATTATGAAATAATAATACGAATAGGAAAACAAATCTTTGCTAAATATATATATTGTCCATTTTTAAATATAATTTTTAAAGCTAAGTATTATTATATAAATTTGTATCATCTGAATATTCGTTAATCCAACATTTTGAATTTTTTCCTTGAACCTGCCATACATTACAATCATGCAGCTAGTCTTCTTGATGCACCTTTAACTGCCACGCATATATCATAGGCCTACATATATACTTGGCTCATCTACATATCTGCAGCAATATTTTACTTAAAACTAGCTGCCTCCGTTAATCCTCCCCCCCCCCATGTCGTGTCATTGAGTTTATTGGACATCTATCTGCCCTCATACGTATTGGCGAAGACCTTTGTTAATTGACGGGACATATTTCAACATTTCAGATTGGCTGATCACTTTACATTCTCCCTCGCTGAACATGAATTCTCATCAACTCGCGCCCCCGGGCCGTCTTGATAGATTTTGATTGGCACTATTTATAAGCCAACATACATACATGCGTTGATGAGCCGTGGAGCTTTCAATCTGTCCGCCAGATTTAGGAGAAACAAAGATGTAAACGGTGCGTAAGTTTAAAGACCACCGCCCTGACATATTGATACGTTGTTTGTAGAATTCTGAGTAAAATATCGCTGCCACTGATCACGATAAACAAGCCAAACTGTCCTGAAACATTCACCCGTGACAACCTGAAATATTGTCAATAGCCATAATTGTCGGTCTACACCCGCATATCAACGTGTCGGGGGGGGGGGGGGACCGATGTGCAGTGGCTGTCAATTCTGCGATGTTGTGGAGTTGCATGCTTGTCAATTAGTTGTGAAATGTTCATGCGGAGCGGTGTTAAAAGTTGACTGGAACGGTTGTCGTCATGTTCGGGGGAGTCTCTCTTAATCACAGTACCAATTGCGCCCTCTAATCATGGGACAGTAATGCTGTGACAGTTTTGTGTTCAATAGATCTGTCACTATCGCCCGTTTTGGTCAACATTGCAGGTTCTGCAGGTCCATTTATTGTCCTATGATTCCGGTTGATTTTTTTACACGCCATTCTGATCCCTCTTAATCTTATTAGATAATGTATGGGAAAAACTTTTATCTTAAAATTGAGAAGATTTCTAAAATGCATACATAAAGTGACCAAAGCCCTTTCGTATTAATACATCATGGATATTTTAGAACATAATGTGAGCGAGAATTGGAAAATTAAATTGTGAATGCAAATTATTAACCCATTAGTAAAATGTATGACAAATGTTCTATTACCAAGATATCATAAATGTAATGCACGATCGGATAATCCCTTTGATTCAAGATCCTAAACCTTAGTTAAATAACTCTCAAACTGTTGATTTTTTTAAAAAAAATCTATCAAAACTTAAACAAGTCCGAACACGGACAGCAAATATTTGGAAAGAAAGTGTTTGGCTAACATGTGCAGATCACGGGATGTGTGAGTTACGTAGTGTGACGTAGTGAGGTATAACGTGGTGGGGGGGGCTATTGAGTTCTGGGTTAAATTTCTATTGCTAATTAAATATAATATTATTTGGTGTACAATTTGTAATATAATTAAAAGGTAAGTATTTACTCGCGGATTCCCAAACCACCGCTGTTTTGGAGATTATGTTGGCATTCTTAATTTTGAGATAGGGGAGGTTTTCCTCCAAGCTATATATATCACATGTACAATGGAATATGATCAAACCAATTAATGAAATTCAGTAACTTTATATAATAATATCTGATTTGGGTATCAAAATACTGGTAATTGCCACCACTTTCTGTTTACAATAATACCTCAACATGAGAAAGCTACAGACTTAATACCTGATCTGTCATGGTGCTGCAGAAATTAAGCAAAGGGGAAAATATTTTACATTTATCAGACCTTCACGTATGAGAATCTCAGGAGAGCTATTTTTCAGCTCCTTGGAGATTCCGGACAGCTTTTTGCTCTCCTGAATATTCCACACATTTTTTTATGGTCTATCTTTCTAGCACAATAGGGCTAAATGTAGCGGACTACATATCATCAATATCACATTGCTCTTTGGGACCAATATTAGCATAGTGACATGAGTTTTACCTCCAGAAAAAAGAATAAAACCAACTCACCTGAGCACTTTTCAGGAGCGCCTTGGAGCGCGATCGCGCCGGCGCTCCTTATAAATGAAGGTCTGATTTATCTGCCTTGAAGTTCCTATTGTGCCCACATAGGCCTATATATTGTTACTATAATATTTTATTAATTTAGTTATATCTGGTTAGCCGTCTCTAATTTCTTATATTACATGTTTTATTAACGAAAGTTGATATAAAATATGGTTGAAACTTGGCTAAAAAGAAGTATTAAGCTCAGTCTGTTTGCATTTTTTTGGCTTGAAGTTGTTATTGTCCTCCTATACTTTTACTACATATATATCTACCTGTAAAGCCAATTTTTGACATCTTCACTCTGCATAGTACCTCCTCCGATTGAATACAGCTGGGCTGATTTTCTGTTTATTGTAATATTGTGTCGGATTATATTATTTTATTTAAAGGTGTGTTTTAAATTAATACCTTCTTAATGTTTTCTGACTGACGGATGATCGATAATAGTCTGGAGGGGGGCCTTGCTGGTAGATTGTAATACTAGGGTTATATGATGTATGTGGTGGATCTAGGGGGCCTTGCTGGTAGATTGTAATACTAGGGTTATGATGTCTGTGGTGGATCTACGGCAGTATATTTGCGTATACTAACTGGCTACTGTCATGTTGGAATTATGTGTATTTAAGCAGAGTTGGCACATGCAATCATTTTGACGGTCTTGAATTATAGGATAATAAAATTTAAATAAACAATATTAAAATTAATAATAATAGTAATTAATGATAATAAAACATACTTAAAATAGCGTAAACAATATCAGTATATAATAAACAGTTAGGTGCCAATCCAAACTGCTCCAGCCGCTGTGCGATGATATAATAATTAAGTATCAACGTAAGGCAAGAATAGTCGAGTGTTTATCTTCTCTTGGATAGAGTCAAATTGAAACAAGTTATGTTGTTTTTCATGTAATTGATTCCAAGGGTGTTGCAATGATAGTTTGTTTGTTATTTTTAATTTAATATCTGTTTTGAACCAGACATTTTCTGTACAAAAACTGTTTGCGTCATATAACTCAATAACATAGCTTTTTTGCTCATAACTATGCATTGAACGGTACAAAAAGATGATTAGCATTTTTGTGAATTCAAGTAGCAGATGATTCACAACAGCGCCCTCTTCTGTTGCCACCGCCCATTTGTGTTGCAATGCGAACCCCACTATTTTGTTCCTTTGTGGATATAGACACAGACAATAAAGCTTTATTTACTGATTGCAAGCTACGGTATAAGCAGAGATTAAGTGTAATACGAGTATGTTGAATTTAATACAGGATTGGATATTGTGAGGTCATTTTGACCAGGAGTATGATGTCATTATTAAACGTATGATGTCACTTTATAAGAGAAGGCTGTCATGTCATTATACAGAAAGAGAATCTTGTCAAAATCGGCAGGAATACATTATGTGATCTATTCCACAGCCTCCAAATTTCAGCAATCTCTGAAATTCACAGGAAATTCACATAATTCATGATTTTCTGCAGAAATTCTCAGAATTTGTCATTTTTAAAGAATTTTGTTGTACTTAATTAATTCAAAAAGAGACACACAATTATTATCTATGTAATGTAAATTTAGACTGACCATATGCCCGGTATCATTACCGCTGGGGACATTTTTTGTTCGTAGAAATTTAAATTTAGTTGTCGTTTTTTATCAGAATTTCAGTAATCATTTGGTAGGCTAAATAAATGCAAAATTAACCAAAACTCACAGGCTTCACAAACATGAAAACAGGATTTTAATTTAAAATCGTAAAAAATCGGAGGCCCCATTAATACTTTAGTGGGGTGACATATTTCACAGGGAGTGATTCCATTGTCATGTAGCATGTCTGATATTAACTGTTTTCAACAGAGATATTTGATCGTACTAGATCCGGTCTTATTTTGCAAGCTACTGTAATTGCAGCACTTAATAAACAATTCAATTTACGAGGATTTATAGATTTTACAAATCTGAACTACATTTAATTTCGTTCTCCTTCCGATTTCTTCTTTAACGACTCCACAGAATGGGCCGTCTGCAGTGCCGTGATAGGGTTTACCCGAGGTTTCGCCGATCCGTCATAAAACCCGTATAAATTCACAGTCGTTGCTCGCATCGCACACGGGGGAAAATTGATTATATACAGGTATAATATATATTTTTTATTATTGCACTCTTAACCGTGAAGTTATCATTCCGTCTTCTCTCTTCATTTCCCTTCACTCATCGTATAACTGTCACCGGCAAATTGTATTTACAAATTATTGCCACTCTTGAAATACCGTCGGATCATCCCGCGCCGCATCCTACAATACGTCTGTCACCCGACAGCGACTGGGATTGGTCCAATTTGATCACGTGACCCGTTATTTATACACTTTTGATGCAGTTTGCGGGAATTTGACAGCCCGCGCGTAAGCCCCAATATCTGTTATTCCTGTAATTTTTCCGTTTACAGTTGCAGTCCCGTTTGACCGGTCTCGTAAAAGTGTCCCTTCAAATCAGCCGTAAAAATGCTCCGCGCCTTAACCAAACGAGAGCCGGTGAAAGTTTAACGGCATCCTACGCGTCTTTACGGCTCATTCCGTTGTTTCGGCGCGGGTTTATTAGCTAAATAACAGGTCGGTCACTTATCTTTATGCTCCAAATAACATCATATGTGATTACGGTGCCCCTAAATTTCACTATGTATTTGTCAAATTTTACAACTTTTTGAGATAATTACCGGGATGGAATGCCCCGTGTTTGCAACGAAAATGAGTGATATTAAAAGGGGAGCCTGAAATAGCAGCCTCCGTTGAGCGAATCAGTTGCGGGGAGAGTGAGATGACGGTTGCGTCTGTTTGCTGTTAAATCGACCGTCCACCCATCAAGACTACGATGACAAGATGTGTCTGACATCATAAATGTCACACGGGATATGCCGTATGAGCGTCTCAGTCGACGCATCTACCTGGCTATGTGTCATTTATCTAGCAAATTTACCTGCGCGAATCTAATTTAGCAATACACCGACATATGTAGTTATATGTAGCCGGAGGCTTCACCGTCAAATATTGAATTCCACAGGCTGGCGACTAGTGTGTGGATCACGACGGTCCAGTGGTTAGGGCGTCGGACCTGGGGCTCTGAGGTCCAGGGTTCCAATTTGGCACTGTTATACAAGCTAAGTGCTTGCTTGTAGAAATACATGGTATAAGCATGGCTCGAAATAAGAATGGAAAGTTCTTGCTTGTAGAAATACATGGCATAACGCAGGGTTCACGCTTTCCATTGTTCTACAAGCTAATTGCTTATAGAATGTTGCATTTAGCTTGTAGAAAATAATGACACAAGCTGATTTTAGCAAGTACAATTGCACTGAATTGTTAATATATATTATTGTATCCCTTGCCGAAGCTAGTTCGTTGTTCGATTTAGCTTCTAGAAAATATTGGCACTAGCTGTTTTTAGCTTGTTGCAAAAAATGCGAGATTTGACCCCTGATAAGCATGGCTCAAAATAAGAATGGAAAAGTGCATGGTCAAAATGGGCATGTTACCAGGGCAAACTAATGTACTTATGATGGGGGCACCTCGTAGCACAGAAGGTCAATGGAATTATTTGTAAGGGCATCAAGGCCAAAGTGAAGGGCACGGAGGTCATGGCCTCCGGTTATTTTGAGTCGTGTATAAGCTGTTTCCAGTGTGTACAGTTCTTAGTATAAAGCATTGCATCCATTGTCAAGGCCTGTTCGTTGTTCAATTTAGCTTGTACAATGTATTGCAACTATCTGTTTGTAGCTTGAAATCAAGAAAGCTAAGGTAAGTATAGTCTACTCGTGAATACCCAAACCAGTAAGTTTTGGGGATTTAGCTTGTACAATGTATTGCAACTATCTGTTTTTAGCTTGTTACTAAAAATGTGAGATTCGACCGCTGGAGATCCTTTGTTTGAATAACAGTACTGTAGGTCATACCAAAGACTTTAAAAATGGTAAATGTTGCCTTCTCACTCATGTCGCAATCGACTGCCTACACAAAACTGGTCCATCCTTATCTAACCCCTTTGTACTGTTGACAATAGGCAAGA
>JAODAI010121646.1:0-11262 GCA_027575025.1 Scotoplanes globosa | reverse complement strand
TACTACATGTATATTATGTATCGCTCCAGGCTCCCAATCGTTACATTGTTGTCTCAATCTACTACATGTATATTATGTATCGCTCCAGGCTCCCAATCGTTACATTGTTGTCTCAATCTACTACATGTATATTATGTATCGCTCCAGGCTCCCAATCGTTACATTGTTGTCTCAATCTACTACATGTATATTATGCATCGCGCCAGGCTCCCAATCATTATATTGTTGTCTCAATCTACTACATGTATATTATGTATAGCGCCAGGCTCCCAATCGTTACATTGTTGTCTCAATCTACTACATGTATATTATGCATCGCGCCAGGCTTCCAATCGTTACATTGTTGTCTCAATCTACTACATGTATATTATGTATCGATCCAGGCTCCCAATCGTTACATTGTTGTCAATCTACTACATGTATATTATGTATCGATCCAGGCTCCCAATCGTTACATTGTTGTCTCAATCTACTACATGTATATTATGTATCGCGCCAGGCTCCCAATTGTTACGGCTCCCAATCGTTACGTTTCCTGTTCAGGTTATGGGCTCAGGGTAATTGTACCAAAGATTTTTTAGATGGAAGTAAGTATTGGGTGATTATTTAAATAATGGGACCAATTTGTGACATTTGTGGAAATTTTTGTCCCCTATAAATATAATGGTACCGAATTTTAGTTCACTTTCATCATATAGAGTACCTTTTAGACTATTAAAATCTGTTTACGAATAGTAAAATCCTCCTTTTGAAAAAAAATTATGGATAAAAATTGAAATTAAATTGGTACATGTAATGGGAGACACTAAACCCAAATTTATCTATATTTACACTGTACCACAATTCTTATAATTTATGAAGAATACGATATTACCTATTAATTTCAAGTTGATTATCATGATTTGATGTACAGTTAGCGTACAACTTTATTTTACCATGTTGAGGATACGCTATGCATGAAAATGATTATCAATCCCATTGCACGTGCAACGTAATGGGGACACCATTATTTTTGGTGTCCCCCGTTTCTCGTGCAAAAATGATTTATGCCTCTAAATATTCATATTTTAACCAAGTGGAACAAACTATAAAGTGTAATATCATACTGTAGATCATGCATTGATGAATGCAGTTATACATTAATACTGGTCAACATTGTAATCTGTTTATGAGGTAACAAAAATAGAAGTGAAAATGCATGTGTAACGGGGACACCAAAATATTGGTTTACTCACAAAATTTGTGTCTAATGTTCACAAATATATTTTGTGAAAAAACAGGTATTTGAAAAAAAATATTGAAATTGCAATATAATTACTCAATAACTATATATTAAAACAGAAAACTAATTGATATATGTTTTAGTTTCTTCCTGAGTGACATTACAAAACTGTACAAAATAAGTGTCAAAAATGTCACACCCTTGGTGTCCCCCGTTACACTGGCAAAAAAACATTATTTGTACTTAATCGTAACATTCATCGAAAATATTTGGTTTGACTCTTTACAATATTGTGTGCTATATAAGTGCTGTATATTTGCATGATTTAATATAGACATAGACTATTTATTTTATATTTTCTGGTGACCATATTTAAATAATTGCCCAATATTACATACTAGTCACAAGAGAGATTGGAGCATATACGTATATCTAGACTTCTGGCGCCGCTGTGCTTATTAAATCAGAATATGACCAAAGTGGTTTGTTATTACAATTAATTTCATGGTCAATCCGTCCCACTATTACTAGTTGTCACTGCTTCACGGCAGCTTTCACAAACGGTACTTGTCCGCGGACATACACGCACAGGCCAAGGTGACCGACCGCCAAGACTTCTTGTTAAGACAAAAAACTAATAATGTTCAGCTGGCCAGTGAAGAAAATCTTCAGTGCAACAAAGGGCTGAAATGCCTGGTATACTCCTCAACTGTAGCATCATTATACTCCAGAGGCTCTAACTGGTATTAAGCGCTTTGGGTGGCTCATTTAACTATAGGTGTGTTATTAAGAGCCAGGAAACCTAATCAATCAAGCAATCAATAGGTGTTAGATTACTGTATCCTGTATTTGATACCTCCCACAATCTCAAGTATTGAGACATGTAGCACCCATTGAAATGCCCATGACGTTCGGCTATGAGGGCACATCCACTTCTTTCAACACTGTTAAAATCCCCAATGATTCGACATGCCTTCATCAGAATATTGGCAGGTTTATAGCAGGTCTAACATATCCTGATTTTCACATAAATGTATCTATTAAGTAAGCTGTTCTTTATTCCAGGTTCTCAATTAACCACCAGTTACAAACATGATGGTGAAAATGGATATATTTTAACTCGGTTGTGTTAATATTAAATATTATATATTTCATTAGCTGTGGAGGTTGGATTTGTTGATAATTCATACAGTCTATAATATGTTCACATTTGTCAATACAGGCACACCAGCTGATTTGGGAACATGAACTGTATAGCTTTCTGAAGTATGAAACTCCACGGACATACTTCCATTATTTTGCCTCTGACGTGAGTAAATCTAATGATCAATTTAGTAATCCTTATCATACAAGCCATCATACCCAAGATGCTGTACTTCCATATACGGGCTCCATGGCCGCGTAGCTGTAGGTACGGATTTTTGCTTTCCCCTTTTCTGTTCTCAACCTGCGGTGTCCCTGGTGGGTGGGTGCTGCCTGGTGGGTGGGGGATGAATGCACCATGTCTTTTTTAGCATGTACTGTGTTATCACCACATCGTAGAATTGACAGACAACTTTTAATATTTCGAAGTTTAGAAGTATTTATGGCTGTGGAAGCCAATTGATGTAATATATATTTAACATCCACTTCTTCAATACATTACCATTAATCATACCTAAATTAGCTATTGGACTAGCTATCGTTCTGTAAAATGTACACAAATTTGAAGACTAAAGTCAATATAAAATATGTATACAGTATATTCAATTTGAAAACTGCTCATTTAATGTGTAGGTTGACAAGTCGACAGCCGACAAGGGTAACAATTTGTAAATACCCTTTTGAGCATGATTCACAGTGTGGATTAACGCTATATAAGTGAGGACTATTATTATTATATACATATTCAGTAGTTTAATGAAGTTTGTGAAATTGACAATTCCATGTAATTTTTCAGGATTATTGGGTGGCACTGAACTTTGCTAACGATGAGGAGGCATCTCTTTTCAAGAACGTCATCGAAAGCAAAATCCGCAGACGAACGGATCGAAGAAGAAGTAAGATTCATTTTAGGCACAAATTAAAACAGAATGATTTTCTTAAATACTTGTCAATATCAAGTCACATGCCAACTTGCTAACTATAATCTACCGAGTTAACATATATTTCAGGCCTCAAACTTTGTTTTGTTAAAATTTGTGGCATCAAGACAATCTACTGAGTTAACGTATATTTTATATCTAGATGCAAACACAAATAATCGATCTAGAACAGTTACTCAAAGTTAGATACTGAGCAGTCATCGAAGTGTGAGACGCAGATGTTTTTAGCATTACAATTTTGGGTCTATTTTTTAGGAAGCCGTGAGAGAAAACTGTGATTGCTCTCTGACAATAAACAACACTGTGATCCAAACCCTGGATCTCTGAATTACTAAGCTTCTACAGCCATTACCATAACGCTGAGTAAGCTGTGATGCTCAGCAATCGGGATATTAAGAATTTGAATCCCAGGTCGGGCCTAGTAGTGTGATTATTTTGTCAAACAAATGATAAAAAATATTAATTTGATGCGAAAAGCTTTAAATTTGACTACCTTTTGGTCAAATCCACTTTGGTGGTTGGTCATTTAGCGTCCTAGAAGTTAAGACGCTGCGCACGCTCCGTCACCTTTCTGAGGATCATAGTCAGCCAGGGTGACTTTCGTAGTGCTGTGGCTTGTTGTTGTTGTTTTTACCTCTTCTGACCTTGAGAACTATCGGGCCTCCACGTATGAAAGGAGAGCATTGTACCAATGCTCTCCTGGAGAGGTTAAGGAGAGCATGAGCTCTCCTGGATATTATATTCGCCGTTTAGTTGGTTAATAATGTATATAATAATTAGGAAGGAAGTGTTCTAAAGTAAAAACGTGTTAGGACTTGGTTGAATAGACAGAAAATAAGGTAAAAACGTGAAAAATAAAAACAAGTGTTACATAAAAAAATCATATTTTTTAGGAGCGCAATAGAGGGCGCTCCTCGGTGCCTGTCAGGAGCGTTTAAGGAGCGCGATCGCGGTAGCGCTCCTCATACGTGGAGGCCTGAGCTATGACGTTTTCGTGCTCCATGCGTTAAGCTTGTGATGGTGAGATTGTGGGTTCGAATCCCAGCGCTGCTGCCGTGGTTATCTTGGATTGTGTCCCTGGCCAAGGCACTTTATCTTCATTGCTTGACTTCATCCAGGTATATAATTGGGTGCCTGTGAGGTGATTGTGTTTATAGTGATAGGCCGTTAGGGTGCACATTCTTGTGGTGCTATTGTATCGGGGAATGCACAATGTATATATTTGACAAGACAACACGGACCAGGGTAATAATTGTAAGGTGACTTTCAATGTCTGGGCAATGCAAATCAATTATTATTACTATTTCAACAACATCAGAATAGTACATTTCCATAATCAAATATGATAATAATTACAAGTTAAACGGAAATGTATATGTACATGTATAGTATCATCCAACGAGGTTGAGGGGATACCAAAGAGGCTACAATTAGCTTGTGTATTGTCCCCTTTAAATGTAATACAAATAATTATAGTTAATGATAAGTGAAGACAATATCTGAGATAAAGACAGACAATACAAGAAAAATTAACTAGCTGTGTAATTTGATAAAAGGTGGAGCTTTAATTTATATTTGAATGAATTTAGACTCACACTATTTTTGATATTCACTGGAAGCGAATTCCAAACTTTGGGGCCATTGTATTGAAAAAAGTGTTGGCTGCTAGTAAGATTACACAAAGATGGGTGTAATTGCGTTCCTCTGATATGGTGGGCTTGTTGTGGAATGGCTGATTAGCAAAAACTATTTAAAGTTATCTGGAAGGTGTCCTTTAAAGTACTGATACATAAAGGATGCGGTTTGGAAAAAAATAATGTCAAAAATATTAAGAGTGTTACACTATAGAAATGTGGGAGTGGACATATGTATGATATGATCGGTTAGCTGAAACTAATCTTTCCAGAGGCCTTATTAAAACATGCACATCAATGTAATTAATATACAATTAAAAGTGAATATACAAATTATTTACAATGTTAAATAGTGGAAATGATGTCAAACAATAAAAAGTGACGTTAAGCCCAGCATATGGCAGTAAATTAAAATAAGTCAATCTTTAATTCATACCCAGGAACCCTGTTACCGGCAAGCCAGTGTTCTCCCCGGGGCTCCTGCATTATTAATTAGGACACAACACACGGACAAATGAAGTCAAGGGGAACCGGAGTGCCCGGAGAAAAACCTCTACAGCTGCAAGTATGAAAAATCACTTGCACGTCCGACTGGGATTTGAACCCGGCCGCAGTGTACGCGTACCACTACACCACACACTTGTTCCTTAAAAATATAATATTAAAGTTTAAAATGACACATATCATGTATGGAAATATAACGTTTGGCATAAAACACATACAATATAAAAATCATTTAAAATAGTCGTTAACCAGGCTCTTGTATAAATTGAAGGATGGTGCTAACTTTACACGGGGAGGTAGGTTATTCCAGTCTTTGGCTGCACTATATGAAAAGTTCTTTTATGAAAATCTGTTTTCCTCTAGATAAATATAATCCAGATGAGGATGTAGACCTTAAAGCATGATCATGAGTGGTACTTGTATAATGAGACATATCGTTCATATAATCAGGTACAAGTCCATTAAGAGATTTATACACCATATTTAGTCGTTTAATTATAAGTATTTGGTCAAATGTTTGTCAACCTAGCTTATTAGATCAACTGAGATGTCTTCGTAGGTCGCGCTTAAAATAATTCTAGCAGCACTTTTGATTAATTTTTCAATCCTGTCACTATTACCTTGTGTACAAGTACCAATTGCAATAATCAATGTAAGGTAAAATATATCCATTCAAATATAAAACACTATAGTAGGAACATCTATATACTTTTTAATTCTTTGTAAAGGAGCTAATCTCTAATTTATAGTCTTACATACATAATCTACTTGATCTTGCCACATTAAATTTGAATCAATTCGAACGAACGCCAAGTAACTTTTCCAATTTAGTACTTTTTATCTGTATTAATAACCATTTTATTTTCACAACACCATTTGTATATACTGTTAGAATCGTTGCTGAGTTTTGTGGAAAGTTCTTCTGTAGTTTTACCAGAAACATGAAGAGTAGTATCATCTGCATACATATCAGCGGAGCAGTGTGAAAGACATAAATCAAAGTCATTAATATAAATGATAAATAATAACGGACCGATAATAGATCCTTTTGGGACATCACACGATATTTCCATATATTTTGACAAAGCGCCATTTGCCTATACATATTGTGATCTTTTTGATGAATAAAACCACATAAGTGAAGATATAGAACATTGATATACTTATTTTTTGTAATAATATTTCATAATAAACAAGATCAAATGCATTCCTTAAGTCTAGAAAAAATGCAGCTATCATGTCTCCATTGTCAATATGATGGAACCAGTCATCCATTAATTTTAATACTGGCTGTTTCACAATAATGCTTTCCTCTAAATCCTGACTGTGCCATTCTCAGAAGTTGAAACCTTTCTAAATAATCATGCTTTGTGTACGTGTTTCTCTATAGTATTTTTTTACACTACATGGAGTACAGATATAGGTCTGTAGTTACTTGCATTCGAATTAGACCCATTTCTGTAAATTGGAATACATTTTGCTACTTTCCACTTTGAAGGAAAGACGATTTAATACTGTTATAATACAAAAATTGGGTTCGGTCAAATAAGTAATTTTTTAACTAATCGAGAGCAATACCTCGTATACCGTAATGGGAAAGTTTATGTATAATAATGTTATGATCGAGAGTATCAAAGGCTTTAGAAAGTTCCAGAAAAATACCACATGATAACTGTTTATTTTCGAAATCGTCGATTATCATATCAGTAGGATGTGTAATGGCATGGGTTGTAGATCTATACCAGGAAGAAAACCGTATTGATGAGAGTAAATGGTGTTGTGTTTGAGTAAAAAAGAGTCAAGCTGGTTATACACAATACGTTCAAGTAGTTTGGAGAAACAGGGTAGAACATAAATTGGTATATAATTGTTGACACATTGTCTGTCCTTACTTTTAACATAGGTGAAACACGCGCATATTTAAGAGGCGATGGGACCTTTCCGCTAAGGAAAGAGCAGTTACAAATATATGTAAATGGGGTAGCTATATAGTCCGAGACATATTTAACAACTTTATCACTAATGTCATCACTTCCAGGGCTGCTATTATTTAAATTAGCAATACAAGCATGAACTTCATCTTCAGTGATGGGATTCATATAGAATATACAAGGATTGGCGTTAGTTAAGTAATCGGTATAGGAGTTATATACATGTATATTGTTGACAAGAAAATCATCCAATATCATGAACATTGATAATATTTACTTCAAATTCAAATTCGCCCTGCACGCAATTAGAGTTTGTTTTCGTGCGTTACCTTTCATATATAACGTTCGGACGAATATCATGTTACCACCCTTAACTTACACTCGGTCCATAATTCGCCCCCCCCCCCCTTCAACATTGTTTACCCTGGAATCGTAACCTCTCCGCGTATACTTTTTTCTAATATCCCTTTTTTCTTTCGTGTCTTGTGCACATTTTGTCACATGGGATTTAAAATGGTATGTATTAGAAATGTACAATTATTGCATAAGTTTGTACACTAAAGCTTATGTTGCAACACTGTTATTGTACATTGGTTGACATGTAATGTATTGTCTAAGTCTGATTCTGTTGTCATCTCGAAACAATATAATACAAAAAATGAAACAATACAATACATATAATAAGACCTCAAAACAATACAATACATAGAAAATACCTAAAATCATGAAACAAACAAAAAAATCATAAGAAAATACTAAAATATCACATTAATGTCATTTTTCATCCATACTGACAAATGTATTCGTAATATAGGTTTTCCCTTCGGCGTATCTTTATATTTGGTCATAATGAAGTTACATTAAGGTTCAAGTAAGATGTTATGTAATTTCAGGTATTTTGCGGAGATAATGTGAAATGATGTATATTAATGTTAGAATTAGCTAATAACATAAAAATCAACCTAATTGAAAAAAAATCGACACCAATGGCTTTCGGTTACTTTTTATTTCTGATTGACGTTACAATGGATTGGACTAATGCTGACTACGGCTTTGACTACAACATTGGTGGTGGAGATAACACTACATGTCATGTATTTTCAGAGGAGAGCATATTATGTAAAGATAATTGTCAGTTAACGCCGATCAATTATGGCAAATACAACCAGCAATTGTATTGCTATCTCCGCTAGTCTTAGCGTCTGTCACCGAAAATGGCGTCTATACTCAGACACCAAACCACAACAAGGATGTAGTTTGTGATGCTTTCAGCCAGACGGATAATATACAAGCGTCACACAGTTATGAGACTGATACGACTGATATGGTGGATCAGGATATGCGGGCTTCTACGATACTTGTCAATTCGTCGTGTCAAACAAACTTGCCCCTATTACTTGACGAGAGCTTCCAAACTGATGTTCATGGTATGTGTTATAGAGATTGGCCAACACTGGTCATCATGACGACTACTGCCACTTCAAACACTACATGTGAGATCACAGGAGATGATACGATTGATGTAGTTGAGCTCGCCTACAATTACAGTGTTCCGGTCAGCAACATGTTTGAGGGCCTCCGATGTTGAAGATTGTCCTGTCATGGACGATGCCACCGATATTGTCAGATCCGTTGATTCTAACTTGCTCTCAAAACAAACAAAGAAGATAAAGGCACTACTAGTTTCCAAGCATATAGATGCAGCACCGCCTGTTCCCAATAACACTGAAGCAGCAGGGCAAGCACCTCCTCCTATGATGAACCCCAAATCAACACCGCCAATACGGCGGCGTGCACATCCTGTTGTTGTAATTATTGGTGACTCCATTCCAAAACATGTATCTGGAAGAAAGTTCTATCGCCAATATATGGTTGTCAATCGATATATGGGTGGATCAAATATTGAAAACTGAGTTATTTGCTCAAAACCGTACGTATATACGTCTATTAATGTAGAAATGTTTTTTCACCAGGCCAAGACATATTGGAGAAAGTGGCTGCGAACAGTAGCAAGTATCCTTCTGCAACGATCACCATTAGGTGATGGCTGTAGGAATATTCCTGTACTTATTACATCAAGCAGATATAGACAAACGTATACTAAAATTCGATCCACTATAAATACAAATAATTTAATTTCAATTAACACTACACCTTCCTCATATGTCAATAATAATATTTCAACTTCCTTTGTTCTAATCAATGTTAGATCTGTTTGTAATAAAAGTGCTGCAATATTTTATTTACTAACCAGTTACAACATTGATATGCTCGCAGTTACCGAGACATGGTTGTGTGGATAGGGCAGTAATTCATTATATTACCCCCGTTTGAATTATTATGTATTTACTCATATTCCTAGGATGAATCGAAGAGGTGGTGGTGTTGGTGTATTTTGTAAGTCACGTTTCAATATCTTTGTTAAAAAAATACAATACAATTATCAATCTTTTGAGTATATGGAATTGTATATTCAATCTTTTAAACTTAGACTTTTTACTATATACCGGCCACCATACACTGTTTTATACATTACGTTTTATGATGCATTTGATACATATTTACAATATGTTACTGTTCACGTTATTGGCAATTCTATTTTGAAGGGTGATTTTAATTTTCATCTTGATAATGAGACTGATGGTAATATTAAAAAAGGCGTTGATATTTTTTCGGCCTATAATATGACTCAGCATGTAAAATCAGCCACGCACAAAAGTGGCCATATTCTTGACTTAATTATAACGTGTTCTGATTTAGAAAATATTGTTCACAATATAGATGGGCTTGATGTTGTAATTTCGGATCATCACGCTGTTTTTGTGATATATATGAAAACCAGGGGTGTTGTGGTAATTCCAAAACTATGTATTTCAGGAATATAAAGTCAATTGACATTGATGCTTTCAAGAAAAAACATTATTAAGAGTAACATATCTCCGATTGGCGATTTAGTTAGTTTCAAATTATAACCATGTTTTGCCTGATTTATTGGACCATCGTGCTCCAGTTATTACTAAAAAATGTTCACTGAAAGGGCATTGTGCACCTTGGTTCAATGAACAAATGTTAAATGCTAAAAGACAAAGGCGGTATGCTGAACGTAAATGGAGAGAGACTAAGCTTGCTGTACATAAAGAAATGTTTCTTCAACGCTTTCATATTGTGAGATGCCTTATTACTACGCTAATGCGAGACTTCTTTCGTGATTAAATCACAAACAATGCAAAGAACCACCGTAAACTTTTAATACTATTAATGGTTTTGTCAAAACTCCTACTAAATATTCCACTTTTCTTATTAAACAATATAACATAGCTGACAAATTTAGTATTTTTTCCCAGGAAAAAATTGCTACTATTCATTCAGAATTTTCTATTAATCCTCTTATTAGTGATCAGTCTTCTTATGATCGCTCTAATTCACATCAAATTTTCTTTACTATTCAGTTAGTAACTGAGGAGGATATCAAAAAAAAATAGAAAAATTGCCTCAAAGACTATCAAAGCTGATCCGGTGTCAACCGATCTTATTAAGACTTGTTATGATGTTCTTTTGCCTGTAATTACTCGAATTGTTAAATTAAGTTTGTCTAGTGATACTGTTCCTACTGCATTTAAGTCTGCAATAATTACTCCTGTAATCAAGAAGGTAAACGGTGATATTGATTCCCTTTCAAATTTTCGTCCAATCTCTAATTTTCCATTTCTGTCAAAACTACTTGAGAGGGTAGTTCACTCTCAGTTTCAACTTCATCTTGAGTATAATAATCTCCTAGAGCCATTCCAATCTGCATATAAACGTGGCCACAGTATTGAAACTGCCCTTACTCATATTAATAATGATATTATGACTTCAGTTGATAACCGCAAACTTGTACTTCTTGT
>JAODAI010121535.1:0-11262 GCA_027575025.1 Scotoplanes globosa | reverse complement strand
ACAATATCCTGCAATCAACCACCACCGACCACGTAACCCCACCCACCAACAATAAAAGAGATGAGAGAAACAAAAAAGGCTGACCCCAGTGGTCAACCCTTGTTGATCACCCCCTCCACAATGAAGGAAACAATAATCTATACATATGCGCTACGCGCTGTATGGGGTTAGGAAAGCGCATGCCCCGCCGTACAGTCAACCACCACCGACCACGCAACTCCCACCCAACAACAAAAGAGATAAAGAGATAAACAAAATGGGGTGAGGGACAAGGGTGATCCCAGTGGTCAACTTTTCAGCAATATGCGATACGTTATTGTTGCCCCACCATGATAAAATATTGTTAGTATAAAGTAAATAATCAAATGATTTAGAGTACATGCTCGGTAAATTAAATGACGGAATTAAATCTTTCTACAAACATAATTCAGTTAAAACTGATCCGACCAATTGAACTATGAGCTGACTTGAGATCTTTTCATGTCAAATCACAAGTGATAAGGTACAGATTACAGTGGGCACGCCTCTTCATCCGTTCATACCTACGTTCATCCCTACATGAGACGCTATTGAAAGCCTTATCATGACAGCATAGTGTGGCCAACATACAAAAGTGCAGCAAAGGTCATAATGTACTCACCCGTTTTACCCCCACTATGAGAAAAACGATAAAGCTGTTGGTCAATCAATTAATTCCTTCGATAAACTCAAATAGTTTAACAAATATTCTTAAGTAAATATAAATGTTGTATAACTAACATTCCAAAGACATCCACAAACTTTCCCTATGATTTCAGCCCATCAGTAATACCCAGTTATATGATAACAGGTCGATCACCGTATGTGTATTTCAGAACATCAATATATTGAGAATGCAATGGCCGATTTGACTCTAGTTTGAAGCATTTTGTAGATAATGTTCTGCTCTATAATGTCAACTAACATTATTTACAAGGTGTAATTGTCCTTTTATACATTGTTTGATAACGCGAATGATTGTAGTGTGTCTCTGGTTGGTTGCTCATTAACTCGACACGTTACAGTGTGTGTTGACGCGTTACATTGGTTTTCTTTCTTATGACCATTTCGGAGCCATACGCAGGTCATAACGTGAATTACATCTGACTATATATGTATCGACAAGAGGCTAGGATCAGTCCTGCAGGTGGCTGTCCATTGATTAAAGACTATATACTCTTGGATAATATATGACTTGGCTTCAGCCTTGGACCATCGCATTTACATTACTATAGTTATTAATATTAGGATAATTTTGATAAAGTGCCGATTAATTAGTTACAGATTTCATTTAAATTATCATTATTCCTAATCTATGTTATATTACAGTTGCACCTCGCGAAGTTTGTAATTGTGGGAAAACGGTCTTTGAGGAGTATATCGATACCGAGAGCAGCTTGGTCGGTCTGAAATGCACAGATTGCCCAGCTGAGTGGATTATATCCAGTCGATATGATGGAGAATCTATCCTGTTACTGAAGCGTAGAGAGGAAACCTTTTCATACCGACTACCAATAACACTCAAATTGGACAGCCTTCGACACAAAGATATTCTGAAATTTGACGACATTGTGGCGGGAGACCATATCTGCCTAAGAAGGATTAATATGTATGATCATCACATGATCGTCATATCGAATAAAAAGTCAATGTTGGATGTTGTCCACTGGACGGGAACAGCTAACAAATTGGGCATTGTCCGAGAAGACATCGACTACCACATTGCAAATGGCTTTCGTGTAATATATGATGCGAATGTGGTTGATCCTGTTGTTTTGGTAATAGCAAGGGCTTTATATCTGGTTAAAAATAGTGGCTCCAAAGTATACGACATTACCAAAGACAACTGCGAAACGTTGGCTACGTTTTGTAAAACGGGGATTCCTTATAGTACCCAGGGCCAAATCGCTCCAAATCTTCTAACTCTATTTCAGAGGATGATTACTACATACTACAATGTCTAGACATGAAACTGTATGTAACATGTGATACATGTTTATAGACTGTACTTGTGTATTTCTACATGTTTTATTTAGGAAAACTCATAATCGTATTTTATACATGTATACCGGATATTCTAAATCCATACATGTAATACTAAAATAAAGGAATTTCTTGATAGACATTTTCGTATAATTTCAGTCAATAGTAATATTGTGATGATAATGATGAGTTTGTAAAGTTAACCAAATTGGATGAAGGCATACATTAATCAAAAACTTTGTAATACACAAAACTGACTAGGTGAAGTGGATACGAATGTAAAGTCATGATATGTTTACCTTACACTTTGTGCATACACTCTAGAAATTGGCCACTAAGAAGCCATTTAATAATTGGAATGCCCATTATTTAAGCACGAAATGTCAATTGTCAAAATATTTATATTAGATATCATCCAAGTACTTTAAAAATGGAACAACTATTTGAAATTCGAAATTAAAATCATATAAATCCAAGACCTTCCTCATATTTTGTCAGATTATTAACTTTTTCTTTGAAACGCAAAATTGTAGTCATAATAGTTATTACATCTATGTGAATGGAAAAAATAATGAAGTATCGTTATATAATGATAGAAACATATTAATTCAACCAAACTTAATATTTTACCTAAAAATTAACATTATTATACTGCAAGTTTTGTGTTTTGTTTTTGATCGTCTGTTTTATTTTGCATGAAACAAAAATCTGCTACCAGTAGTTGGAGAATAATTGAAAAATAAATAAACCGAATAAACTCACATAGAGCATCTGTGTCTTTATTTAGAAATGTCCCCAGTCTATGTAAATACACTATGAATACGCAATACCAAGTAAACGAAATTGATGTGAACATGTAAACGACAATTAGACCATCAGAGAAGAGACCAACATAGAGAAAGTTCCGTTGCACCCACCCTGGCAACTTTGGTTTAACAGATATGTATCATTGATTACTTATATGTTCAATAATAAGTTTTCACTTATTGAGAGAGGTGTGCTTTCAAGAATAAACACTGTTTGAAGTAGGGACTAAATTGTTCCATATGTCAGCATTATTGTATTAAAAGGATAGTCCACCCTAATTTCAAAATAATTTAGAAAATGAAGGAAAATAAGTTAATGCCATATACCAAATTCGAATCTTTTCGTACGTTACAATTTCAAGAAATCAATATTTAAAGTTGTTGTTTACACCGTGCTAATTTGAATTTGAGAACAAGCCTCTGACTTGTTGTACTCAGTTTAGAATACTGCCATGCAGCATGGAGGCGTATAACGTAACTGTAGCGTACGCGCTGCGTGTATAAATGCACGTTATATCATTCGAGCAATTTACCGGCTAATATGCTTTTTCAAAACTTGGAGGCAATTTTCATTCATTAAAATTCTTCATTTTAGATGGAAATCAGTCATAATTTTTCTATATTCTACTTAGTGTTTGGAATTGATTTATAGGATTTGGGTGAATTATGATGTGTATTTGTACATCGAAATTCATTATCTACTGAATGACTTTGATACGGAAATTACACAGTAAACCAATATAAACTTTATCTGAGCAATATTACAACTGAGTACATGACGTCACGATCTCACCAGCTCTTAAATATTAATGAGGCTGGCGTGTTCATAGCGTGCAAAGTTAGGTCCCTATTTTGTCGTTTGTTTCAAGTTCTGTATGTACATTTTTACAAAAAAGTTATCATAATGTTAAAATAATATTATTATCAATGTATTTGTGATGGATTTGCAATTAGGTTGGACTATTCTTTTAACACCATAGCAGTGTATTTACTGCGTGTAGATATATATACTTACATTGACCAATCAAATCGTCGTATTTCCCTACAACTTTGATTTAACCTTTAACAGATAATATAGTGATCGTGGGCCTAGTGAGTGAGCATGAGGAATGGGGTGAAGATAATCTGGCTAACTTGGAGGAATCATGGGACTCGAGAGGGAAGAGGAGGGGTAACCATGAAAATGATACTGAGATGGAGGGATATAGGGGAATGTCCATCAGAGGAAGCATGGGAGGTACCCTCGGATGGGGCCTATGAGGAATCAGGGGATGCTACGACCCTGGGATGGAGCTTGGGATGAGACTTAGAAGGCACGGAGGAAGCGAAGCCTTGGAAGGGGATCATGTGATTGTGCCTGCGAGGGATCATGGGAGAGAGCTTATGGGAACATGTGATGGCAATTTTTGGAGGGAGGGGAAGGTAGCTACGTATATGGGGGAGAGTCTGGAAAGGATCCTGGTATATAGTCTGAGAGGGGACCTGGGAGGAAGCATGGGATGGAGTCAGTGAGAAAGTATGGAATTATTCCTAGAGGGAATACGGAAGGGAGCATGGCAACCTGTGATAGAGTATGAATGGAGGAGTTGGGATGGAGCCTGGTTTCATGGCATATCTTGGACTTGAGCCCAAGAGGGAGCCTGCTTGGGAGCCGGCAAGGGACTCTGGAATTTAATTTTCCGTTTTCGTAAATGTAAGACCTATTGATGTGATATTTCCCTGAAGTTTTTATTTTCACACAAGGGAAATGCAATATCCCGTATAGGAATGTAATTTACCATAATAGAAATACAATATCCATATAGAAATAACATTTTCCTATAAATGATATGAAATACCCATATATAAATTGCATCATCGGGTAAGCATGGGGGTTGTGGAAGAAAAGGCAAATATGATGGACGAAGGATGTAGAGACTACAGTGAAAGTGAAGAGGGGGGTATGTAAGAAATTAGAAGAGATCAGCGATAGGGGGTACAACCTGATTTAGCGTTACGGTATCTATATGCATGGGCAATAAAAGAGAGAAGTTAGAAAAGACAAGGGGAGGTATAAAAGATAACATTTATAAGCAGCTGAATGGTGACGGGCGAAAGAAACATATCTTTAGAATGACACTGCACAGAAAGGAAGTGGGAGTAAATGTGAAGGGAGGTAGCGTGGTTAAGGATCAGGATGGGAGCTTGGTCGCCAGTAAAGATGGTGTGGTTAGGGTCTGGGATAACTACTTCAAGCAGCTGTACAACCAGCGAGGGGTGCTGACTTGGATTTTCCAAATGCAGTTAGGGATATGGTTGTGGTGGAGGATATTTCAGAGTTGAAAGTGGATTGGGCTCTGAAAAGTATGAAGAGGGATAGGGCTGGCTGATTGGATGACACGCGGTTGGAAATGTTTGTAATCACAGGGGAGGTGGAAGTGAAGTGGCTAGCGAGATTACTTAACGTGTGTTTGAAGAAGGGGAAGATATCGAGGGATTGCCAGACGGTCCTTATTGGGCCCATTTGTAAACGTAAATGGGATATTCACGACCCTGGGAAGTATCGGGGTATCACATTATTGGGGCAAGTTTTTAAGCTACTGGAAAGGATTTGGGATAGGAGAATTAGAACAAGGTTTGAAGCGGAGATTGGAGACTGGGGTCAGCAGACGTTTCGCAGAGGATGAGGGACACGTGATGGTCTATTGTCACTTGGGCAGCTGGTGTAAAAGAGACTGGAGGCTAGAGGGAATCTGGTATTGGGTTTTGTGGATTGGAGAAGGCTTACGATACCGTTCCTCGGGAATTGATGATGTCTACGTTGAGGTGGATAGATGTTCCGGAAGCGAAAGCAAAGGGTAGGGTTGTTGCTGTTTCAATGGTGTCCGAATAGTTTGGGGTTAATATTGGGATTATATAGGGTATTGTGCTATGTCTTCTACTTTTCATTATGGTAATGGAAATGATTAGCAGGAAGGTCAGTACTAGAGGAGTGGCAGACGCTAAACAACTTCATGATAGGGGTAGATGTGGCTCCTTAGCCTTGGTCGGCAGTCCATCTAGGAGAAGGAAAACTCTGATGTAACACCACACACAGCGTCTGGGCAACGATGTGTGGCTATCTGTTTCGGTGGATGGGACATGTTAGCCTTGAGTGATGGCCACCTAGGAGAGGGAAAACTCCGATATAAAACCGCACATAGGTCAGCCAAGGCAGCGCTATTATTGCTATTTGTTCCATATTTTTAAGATGATATTAACTACTGATAGCGGTATGGCTGCCGCGTCCGGGGTACCCGACGCGCCGCCTGTCCGGGCAGCGGCGAGACATTTTCTAAATCCTGGCGGGTCGATCCACCGGCATCGGCCTAGATGTGAAGTCCGGCTATAGGTAGTCTCGTTGTAGGTACTATAGTAGGGAAGAGTTTAGAAGTGGTGGATATGATGGTTAAACGGAGGTTGGAGATTATTTGTGTACAGGAAACGAAATGGAAGAGGGATATACCGTGGATGTTATCGGGTGGGTCCAAATTGTTTCAAACAGGGGGCAAGAGTAGGCCTAATGGAGTGGCTATTATAGTTTTATAGTTTCAGCAGGGAAGGGTAAGGGAGTGGTGAGGATGGAGAGGTGGGGAGGGACAATTATTCTGATGTGGGTTATACTTAGTAATCAACTGGAGGATGTTACGTCTGTATATGGTCCCCAAACAGGGAGGGTGGAAGCCGATAAGATTGCATTTAGAGATGCGCTGGAGAGGATGATGGGTCAGGTTGAGGAGGGTACAATATTGTGCATAGTGGGGGACTTTACTGCCCATGGTGGAGTCAGAGGGGTTGGTGAAGAGGAATGTGTATGGAATTTGGGATGGGGTACGAGGAACAGGGAGGACAGCGAGTTGTTAGAGATTTACCTCCGCAATGGCATGGCGGTGGCCGGTTCTTTCGTCAAAAAGGGAGCCCATCACAAAATCTCGTATATGAATGGGTTACACAAAATAGAGGTGGATTTGCTGGTAGTTAGGAGGGGGCAGTTGTGGAGAGTTAAAGACTGTAAGATTTTGACGGGGGAACATGTCATCATGCAACATAAACCTCTCGTTTTTTAATTGCGACTACAGAAGCGTAATGCAATGAGGGCAGAGGGCCAAAAAGTGAGTAAATGGTGGCTATGTAAGAGGCAGGTGGCAGACGTGTATATGTATAGGATAATGCGTAGCTTTCCGGAGCTACATGACAAGGTATGTGGGTAGAGGAAGACTACTTTTGTAGGTGTGGCAGATACACTTTGTGGAAGGACCTCGGGAAGAAAAGCCAGATGTAGTGGACGAAGGATGTACAGAGGGCGGTGGGTGAGAAGAGGGAGGTCTGGAAGAAATTAGAAGAGGCAAGGGATAGTGCGATTCAACTGGAGTTAGCCTTACGTCACCTTTATGGGCAGAAAGAGAGGCTGCTGTGAGGGCCGTAGAAAAGGCAAGATGTGATATGGAAGATAGCATTTATAAGCAGATGGATGATGATAGGGGGGAACTTATATTTAAGATGGCACGGGACAGGAAGGAAGAGGGCGTAGATATTAAGAGAATCAGAGTGGTTAATAATCCAAATGAGAGGTTAGTCACGGACACGTATGTTATTAGGGTATGGGAGAACTACTTCAGAGAGCTGTATAATCAGGGAGGAGGCGCTGATCTGGTTTTACCCAGCGCAGTGAGGGGTAATATTGAGGTCGTCGAGATTTCGGAATTTGAAGTGGATTGGGCTCTGAGACGGATGAAGAGGGATAAGGTTGCGGGTTTGGATGAAACGAGGATGGAAATATGTGTACTTACAGGTGATGTGGGAGTGAAGTGGGTAAGGAGACTGCTCAATTTGTGTTTGTGGGAGGGAAGTACCCCAAAGAAACGGCGGACTGGCCTGATTGTGCCTATTATGGGAGTAAAAGGGTGATGTTCATGACCCAGGAAAGTATCGGGGTATCACACTGTTATGAAATGTTTTTAGGCTTTTAGAAAGGATTTGGGATATAATAATTCGGGCTAGAGTTGAGACGGATATCGGAGAGGAAAAGCAGGGCTTTTGTAAGGGAAGAGGGACAAGTGATGGGATGTTCTCACTTAGGCAGCTGGTGGAAAATAAATTGGAGGTGAAAGGGAGTATGACATTGGTGTTATAGATTTGGAGAAAGCCTATATGATACGGTTCCTAGGAAATTAGTTATGTCTACGTTAAGGTAGATGGGTGTTCCTGAATCAGATGTTATGATGGTGGAGGGCCTTTATGAAGGGGTAGGATTCTGGTTGATTCGGAAATATCAGAAGAGTTTGGGGGTAATATTAGGCTTAGGCAGGGTAGTGCCCTCAGTAAACTTCTTTTCATTACGGTAATGGAAGTGATTAGCAGGAAAGTCAGTACAAAGAATGCACTGAAAAAGCTGTTATATGCTGACGACCTAGCAATAATTATGGATAGTAAGCAGGAGTTGCAGGAGGTGCTGGTAGAGTGGACTGGTTTATTTTGAGAAGCGTGGGCTGCATATGAGCCTGGATAAGACCGAGGTTTTATCAGTGATCATGCAACGACAGGAGTTGAGTATAACCCTTGCTGACAAAAGTATTAATCAGCTGAGGGATAGTTTTGAGTATCTGGGGGAATTATTTCTGGGGGTGGGAAGTATGATGGGGAGGTGCGTAAAAGGATTCAGTCTGCGGCTCTGGCCTGGAGAAATGTAGAGGGGCTTACGTCAGATAGATATATTTCTATAAAATTAAAAGGGAAGGTGTTGAGTACATGTGTTATCCCTGCACGAATTTACGGGCTTGAGACAGTGGTGAAATTAAGATTGCAGGAGTTAAGTCGGTGGATAGGGGAAGGTTGGTATGAATATGAGTCTTACAGAGAGGGTGATAAGGGGCCGCATGAGGTGGGCTGATCATGTTGAAGGTATGGATGAAGGACGACTCCAGAAAATGACGATGTCACATGTGGAGGTTGGTGGAAGAGTTACGGGGATACCTCGTCTGAGGTGGCAGGACTGCGTTGAAAGGGCTTTTGGGAGGGCTGAAAGTGATGGTGATTGGAGGGTCATGGCTACGGATAAAGGGAGGTGGAGGGCTTATGCCAATGATGCGACTGTCAGTTAGTATTTTCTTCCTCTCCCCTTTTTAGGTATTCATGAGGTAGATAGAGAAGGCTATCTATGATAAGACGGAGGTCTTGTCTGTGAGTGTATAGCGACAGGAGTTGGGTATAACACTGGCAGGCAAATGGATTAAGCAGAGAGATAGTTTTGCATTGCGGTTGATATCTGGTGACGGACGTTCTGATGGGGAGGTTCGGAAAATTAATCAATCCTGGGATCTGGCCTGGAAGAAGGTAGAGGGGGTTATGACAAATGGGAAAATTTCAAAGAAGTTGAAAGGCAAGGTTTTGGAAACATGTGTTATTCCAGCATTTATGCTATATACGGGCTTGAAATTATGGCTCAGTCTAGTGCACAGTAACAGCGTCTTCAAGTTTGTGAATATAATTGGATGAGAAGGGTCGCGAGGGTTAAACGAGTCGAGAGGGCGGTTAGTTTATATACGGGTGGATATTGGGAAGACTAGAAGTCTTACGGAGAAGTTGATTATAGGGCGTATCACGTGGGCTACGGTACGTGGAACGGATGGATGAAGGGCGCCTCCACAAAATGGCGATGCCGCGCGTAGAAGCTTGTAGAAGGGTGTGGCCAATGGAATGAAAGGACTGAGTGTGTAGAAAGGGATTTTAGGCACACTGGGGTATGGTGTTGGATGTATATGGTTTTGGATAGAGGGAGATGGGAGCACTGGTCAATGATGTGGCTGTTAATTAGAGTATTCTTACCCACCCTTGTTGGGGACTCACAAGGTAGAGAGTGAGATTTGATACACATTCGGGCATGTGTTAATCTGCTTTACATGATTACATTATCATCGAATTGAAACGATCAATTTCACATATATTTATAAGACTCATATGAAAAAATCATATATGTGATATCAGACCGTGATGGTAGTTATGGAGGTATATTTAGTTAATTAGCAATATATCTCCTGTATTTCAGCAGTTTTAATGTTGTTGGGGTAAGTAAAGTATCTGATCATCATTTTGGCACAATCAATTCAACATATATGAATAAGGGTCAAAGTAAAACCTCACATGGGTGATACCTGGCTGAACTGGGTGATGGGGATACCGTAACTTAATACCACAACGTATTTACTCTACAACATTAAAACCTCTGAAACACAGGAGGTCTAGCATCTAAGGCAATATAAATCATAATTAATGCAAAAATACTTCGCAAGGTATCCATGTATATGTCACCCTACTGATGATACATATGTTGCGCAACTTCCCGTATTTTTTATTGTAAATTTAAGATCATGACGTAACACATACCTGAAAAAAATCGAAACCTCTACAATACAAGAGACAAAACGTGCGATCATTCGTAGTTTAATTACTGATTTAAAATATTTCCTCAGCTAGGCAGGTTCCACCTCTCGACGCCCACACCCCACTTACGCAGTCCCTACAATTATGTGATGTTCATATTTTTTGTTTAAATTATTCGTTTCAAAACGATAAGGTAATAAACGTGTGTGAAAAACAACATTAAAAAACCTCTAAACTAGTGGAAATGTATACTTTGTGGCATTAACATCAATGCATCGCGCTTCCACTTTCCACCACTTGATATCACCCATTACCTTTATGTATGTTTTTCTTGTGTCCATCAAATATGTTCTTAATTGCTGGGCTGTGGCGAGGTTCCGGCGGAAAGCCATACAACTTTCCGCCGTCATCAACGAATGATGACGTGCCACCCGTTTAGTGGCAATACAACCACCTTCAAGGATTGAATTCATAAGCAGAATTTTGATATGGGCTTATTGCTATATTTAAACGAATCTAATTGTCCGTGGTGTCTTTGACAGATCCAAACTACATATGGATTCATTCGTTGTATCCATTTCAAGCGGAACCTATTTCTGGAGAGGAAATTCCAAGAAATTTCTCCCTACTTCCGTCTTGTTTGACTTTCCTGTTATATTTCTGTGCTATGCATTATGGATCAGGACATCCTACCATATCTAGGTAAAGATCAATTTCATTTTATCATCCATGTATTTACAAAAAATAATGTATACATCCAAATTATCATTCATTTATGTTTAAATAACATTTGCATCAACAATTATAACAACACTAATATTATATTGAACAATTATAATGATTTCAATTAAATTTTGTTCATTTAATGCCCGTGGGCTTTTGGGTGTGGTGTGGGTGGGGTGGGGGTCTGTTTCGGATTTTCCAGATTATTTATTGGGTGGATATTTTTGACGTGTTAGTTATGCTTGACGTGTTAGTTTTGCTTGACGTCCTTTTAGGTTTGAGATCACTATGGTCGAGTCATTCAAAATACATTAAAAATTGCACAATCATTTGA
>JAODAI010121424.1:0-11266 GCA_027575025.1 Scotoplanes globosa | reverse complement strand
TACGCGCCTGCTATACAGTTTAAGAAGTAATAAGATATGTATGACAAATAATAATAACAAAAAACATTGACAAGTTAAATAATTATACAAATGCGTAAAAGCATAAAAACGAACAACCATCAGCAACCGATTACTGAATAATGACCATGCTCCGAATACAAAAACGCTAGGCAGGAAGCTATTAAACTAACTGGCAATTAAAATATCATTAAAGTATCACATGTCATCTGATAATGCATGTTGTCATCTGAATAATACTCGATGGCATCTAAATGTGCAGGTTGTCATGTAAATGAGGGCGTCCTCGGTACGCCTACTCTATAGCTTCTCGGTATGCGTACACTGTAGTAGGCGTACTCTAACTTTCTGTAGCCTATATTCTTAAATTTCTCGGTACTGAGGGTTATTTGCATATTGACAACATTTTCGAAAACGGAAATTGATTAGAAAACAAGGTTTAGGGTTAGGGGTTTCTAAATATTTCCATCCCTCCTACGTAATATCGGGCTTTCATAATCCGACCTCAAAATGTTGAAAATGTAACAGAAAGTGGGTTTTCGACAAGGGGCGTGGCCCGGTGGACGTCACCCGTTTTCAGCAATGTGATTGTTCTACAACGTAAAATTGCCATTGTTGATATGCGAATTACCCTCGATTAGTTAAAAAAATCGCGTACGGGTACTATAACTTCTCTGTACGCCATATCAGTACATGTAATGCCAGTAGACCATATGCCAGCATATCTTTTATAAACAAACCAATATTCTTCATTGACGAATACCCGGTCTAATTAACCATAATATATTGGCTTATCTATATACTTTGTCGTGAATCCTTTACAAATACATACAATATACGATGTTGTTGGCCACTGTATCATGTTTTGGGTTTTCCTTTCAGGCGTAAATACTTTACAAATACAAACAATGGATCCACCTGACCTGTCTAGAAAGTCTATTCGTCAACTTAGGCTATTTGTGTGGTTGTTGAATAAGTTGTTCCTATAATTTTGTGTGTATGGAATTAACTTGGAAGTTCTGGGTTAGTTGTACTATTGTTCACAGCCAATTGTAGTCGCTGTCGTCTCTTTAATCAGCCAATCACCAGTGGTAAAAGTCATGGGTCTTTTTATATTATAAATACTGCTAAATTCGATGAAATGACATCATGTGCAGAACCTCTATGGTTTGCAATTACATTACTTTAAATTCATACTATTTAGCACCCGCAAATCGCACAATTTCGTGTATATGTTAACTACATAAAAACGGGGTGAATGGTTTTGACAAATTTCGTGTATATTTTAATGAAAAATATGGTTAAAGTTGTGATTATTATTTTACATATAAATGAACAGTATTAATGAACGGTATGCCGTGCACTATCACATGATACATTACCAGGCGGTAATGCACGACATACCGTTCAGTAATCCTTAATTGTTCGACAGCAAAAAATAAGAAACTCCTAAGAAACTTTCATTAAAACACTTTTTAGTAGGCTACTAGGGTCTGACACTAGTTTGCTGTAATACAAAGTATACCATAGTTAGAGCCACTTGGATGCAATCGTCCGCTAGGCGCGGATCCAGGAATTTCTGAAGGCCGGGGGGTCCAGGCAATTCACTGATTTGTCGATTTCCATTGATCTGTATAATGCAGTAGGCTATATAAGCGGAGGGTCACCGTGGTTGGCGCGGAGTGTACATACTTTTTTTGACATCTTAAGTGCTTGTTGTTAGATGCAACTTCTGGAGCAACATTTTTGTACCTTTGTATTTACAAATTTACTTTTTTTGCTTTTATTATCTTTAAAAAATAGCGGTACACGTGGCATAGGTCTAATGAATCCCTATATAATGTGAAAGAACTACTATGGTAAAACAGGCTTACATTGCCTAACAGTGGCCGATTTTACTTTCGAAAAGTTAATTACAATCCAGACAATTGTATTCATGCCATTGTTTCGTGATCGCCAGCACCTGGATGGTCAAGGGGTCCGAACTGATAATATTTATGTATAATCGATCACATACACAAATGTAAACCACGGATTACGTTTGCATAAAGGAGGCCCCAAATGGAGGTACTTGAATTGCGAAGTCCCGTGGGATGGAGGGTGGGGTCCTTCCTGATTTTTTAAAGCAAGGGGATAAAATACATTTTCCTGGCATCTATGAACCAAATACTGGCCTAATATAATAGTATAAAAAATATCGGCTTGGAGGCGAATACAAAAATACTATGAGCAGGGTAAATTCCGGATTCCGAATCACCCTGAATCCGCGCCGTAGTAGGCCAATTGAGAGAAATACGTGAAATATTTGTCAAAATCATCCACACAAGCTATAGGTTTGCAAACGATTGGCGCCAAATTTATGATACACATCCAGGAATTACCGAGCTAGGTGTCAGAGACGCAACGGTGGGTGGTGCGAAGGGGGAGGGTCCTCATGGTGTTTGTTTTTTTCAAAAGTGGGAAATGCAATGCGTTTTCCTGGCACCTATGAACCAAATATAGGCCTTATAATAATAATTTTGGCCTGAAATTTTGGTCCGGACCCCAGACCCCCTGCATCCGCGTCTGCGTCCTCATTTCTGACTATCCATCATTCAGTTTATCCGCTGTGCTAAACTGGTACGACGATTAAAAAAACGTTAAATGTTTAAATTGTTCAAAATTGGCAGTGTGGAGGGGAGATAATTGTCTAAAATGGCTTGCAAATGCCATCTAACAACTTTATGCATAGGCTGACAATTCCATGTGAAGTACAATTAAAAACATTCAGGCTTCTCACACTTTGGTGGTCGCTTAGCGTCATAACAAATAAAAAAGCTCCACATATCAATTCGTATTGCCTGTGTTAATATAGTGTTCGTCCTCAACATCACTTTTAGTTTGTAACTATTTCTGGTAATCGCATATAGGTAAGGCATACAGTCGAGTTGAAACGAAGTAGGCTAACCACGTTTGAAATAGCATTTGGTGTGGCCAGTATACATATTAATAGTGGATTATTACCACAGACACCACTGCACTGATATAGAATAGCACCAACATGTTTGTTTTAATGGTTCGGACTTGAAATCATTGTGGACATTATTGAAGTGGTCCTCGCGATAGGAACACTTTGAAAATGATCCGCGAAATACAGCTTCACCGTCACAATAGTGTAACCTAGTTCAACACCTCTGAACGTTGATATTTGTAACACTTCATGAAATTATGTTATCTACCTGTAAAACATATCTTGGTGTTGATAATAATTGGCTGGCAATTTAATTAAATCCTCCTTTAAAATCTCGACCGTAAATACGATATTTAGTTGGTCTTGAATAGTAGAACCACCATTCCTATAATAATAGTCATTTGGGCGACACTACTTTCGATCGGGGAGCACAAAAATACAGCGGCAGCATTGGACCAATCACGACAAAGATTGGACTTTGTGCCCTCGTCCAGACAGCCAATATTTCGCGTACGATTTAATAATTGTATTGAAATTACTTTGTGATTATATGTTTGTACTGTTCGGTGGAGTGGTGTGCTTTTGTGATGTTTTAGCCGATTACACGGCTCGTGTATATAGTGAGAATTTCGTCTCAGTTTTTTGAGCTTCCCCGTACCATATAATGGAATAAACTAGTTATTAATTAGTATTACAATAATAGTCAACAAACTGTGTTTAGGGGGCGGTCAACTTGTGACCGCTAAGATAAGACGTTTATCTCTAAAATAAACCGATAGGCCTATACTTCTGTAATTGGAGAAGAAGGAAGCGATTTTCAAAGTTGGTCGTTTTTGTATCAATTTAGGTCCAATATCACTGCAGGTTAATATGTTTAATTGGATTCTAACACATGATTCAGCATACATGCATAGAGGAGTTTACGTATATAATGGTCGATGTCCAAATGTTAATTGTATCGAATAAGCACTGGTGGTTACAAACTTTTAAAATGTGCACATAATGCATGCTATACTAGTGAAATAGCTTTTTGTCTTGGAAGTTACAACAACAAGCTATCAGCAACTAAAGTTATGTCAGCGCAAAAGTAAATAACCACCCACCAAAATAATTAGAACTCACCAATTGAAAATTTTGGTAAGCAAAAATCTCGTGGATATATGATTAAAATATGTCATACAATCTGAAACGTCACTCGTCTTATTTGATTGAAGTTGAACGCCTATCTGTGAGTCGATTTCACTTCCGGTGATACTGCGTACGGTGCACTTCCATTGTAGTGTTCGAGTAATCTAGATTATTATGGTGGTGCGACCATATGTATCTGTACATTTTTAAGGATGCTATTTTATATCTGAATTTATTCTTTCGCATTCGCGGTACATGGCAGGTAACGACAACGGAAAATTTAAGTTTTACTAAAAAGTAAAACAATATCGGCGATGATTGCTATTATGAACACGTCGCATTTTAACTCCGAACTTTCAGTATAAGGTTCGGTGCTTGTACTGTGTCTACGATCACACATCATAGTAGGCCTATATATCATTATCCATGTGATGTGTTAATATACATATCACGACATCGAGGCGAGTTTTGTTGGTGTTTATAATTATAATAACCTACTCAAGCAAATATACGTTCAGGTTCAAGTTTTGATTGTTTGAAATGTACGGATCCCATATGTCGACGGAATACGGCCACGGTGAAACTGGACCACGTAGTGCGGGCCCATTGGCTGGAACCGGCCAGTCGAGACATGGAGGAAGATCTAGATCTGGAACGGGATCCGCTAAAATTGATCCGAGGTAAGTTGTTGTCGGAAAATAAAATGTCAACACGTTTTGTTTCAGTTTCGTTAAAAAAACCACAACATAACTTTGAAAGTTGTAACAGAGGGTCTGCCAGTACAGGCTTTGCTTGTCATGCCTCTTCTATTTTCTTGTACATTTATCTTGATTTATTGCATATGGTTATATTGTTATTTTAGTTGTATATTGTACATTAAGATGTAAATAAAAAATAAACGTAATTTATTTTGTTGTAAATGGTTCAATTGCCGTATTTTACACAGTCCTATATAATGATAATAATTAAATTAAATTATTATTATTACATGAAACAACAAGTTTAGAGTATATTGTTAAAATATACAATACTCGGCAAATCTTAAATGACACACAATTGCCAATGTAATTTAAATTTATTTATTTTTGAAAAAAATACTACACACATGCACCTCAGCGTTGTAAGTAGTTATTAATAAAAATACATAAATATCAATTTCAATGAAATATAAAATATCAATATCTCATTCTACTATTCAATTATAACTAATAAATAACTGCAAATCGGTTCCTTCGAGTAAAATATCTCAAACAATTTCCTATTTTACTGAAATAGTTATGTAACTTGATAATTAAATATCAACTTAAATATCAACGATAACGTTTTTTCTGAAGCATAGTAATCATATATATTACTTAGAATATTCTTGGGACTGCCTATGTCATAGTCTTCGAGATGTATGCAATTATATACCTAATAATTTCCATAAATTATAACGTCTACTAAATTTAAAATATTACAATCTTGAAAAAAGACATTATCAATATTAGGTAATATATATATTATTGCATAAATAGTCATGCACATGTGATGATAAACTCATTTTTATCTCCTTTATGAAATGTCCATGACGATTTAGTTTCGTTTTCAATATAAACAATAATTTTTAATAGCGATAATTAACAAATAACGATACTTTAATTTTAGCCCGTCTATTAATGGATTTATTTACGACAACGTGCACTTTCAGCTATAAACTGCAAATGTGCAGAACGGAAAGTTTGTGATTTTTATTGCAGTAGTGCTACCATATTGGGTAACTAATAATTAATTAACCCCAAAACAATAACATTTGTTATTTTATTTTTTAATTAAATAAAGTACAGCAAACAGTTTCTGAAATTGTCTCTCAAATAGTATCGGGCCGAATCACATGTTTTTTATTTATAGGCTAATGAATTTGATTATAATTATTTATGTATAGCTTAGTCGAAATAATTATTGTTTTATTATAAAATGTATTGGAAGCAATAAGTTACCGGTATATTGGTATATAAGTATATGAATCCTGAAAGTATTTCCTGTATAAATTTAAACTTATAAATTATGATCCTTTAATAAAATCGCATAGATTTATAGACTTCCATACGAATTAATATGTTATTTCTATATTGCATACAATTTTATAAGTTGTAATTATTACCGTAATTATTACCATTATATTTTTTAATGATTTCCAATGATATATGATATACATACAAGAAACACATATATTTTTAGTAGCTAGTTTATAAATACAATAATACATGTCAGTAAGATATGAGCTATGACTTACACCTACCGAGAAGGTTGTGGATATGTTAAATAACTTTAATTTGCTAATTTAAATTGTTTAATTTAACATTAAAATGTAGTTTAAATCATATGCAATGTAAATGTAATCATATATTAATGTAATAAAATATTTAGTTTAGATTTAAGTGTACACCGACACGAATGCATCTCAATAAATATATTTTTCATAAATATATTTGTATGCCGCATACACTCTCTACGCGGGACTTTTTCAGAGAAGGTATAGATTTGTGGATATATTTAATCGCAAGTAGGTGACTTTTTTAGATGAAATTGTGAAAAATATTTAAACTCAGCATTATGGTTTTAATTGGGAAAAAAACATCATTTAATGTCCTTGTTTCTACCAATTAAAAGCACATTTAACAAACTATGATATCAATTCAAATATGAGACTATTATATATGCAACATAGCTAGACTATGTTGAATGTGAAATTAAAAAATATAGAGGTGACTAGAAATAACGATAGGCCTTTTCTAGCGTGGCTCCTGTCATAAATAATTGAACGCGTTTATTAACTAATTTCTACTATTTCAGTGAAATACTGATCATGATCACTCATTTGCAGGGTTCCAATCTATCCATTTGTTTATTTATCTATTTTTGTAATTTTAATTCATTATTAGACGTAGTGCTCGACTAGAGACTACATAGGGTAGGTTTACATACTTGCACAATTACCGTTACATTTGAAATTAAATGGAATGGACCAGTGCTGTGGCCGAGCGGTTTAGGCTGGTGGCTCTAGAAGCTATATGGTAGATGTCGAGCATATATAGTGGGGGGGGGGGGTTATCCGACTGCAATCACGCTTTTCCCATTCGTACATGCAGCTTTCTCAAATTAAAAATCCAAATTTGACTTAAGATTTATTAATCGGACGACCACCCGACGTCCCATCTCGGTGGTCTCATATCATCGTAATATTTAATAAGCCTTCAAGGCCGATTATTATACTAGTTTAAAACTATTAATACCATATACTGTCCTTACTGGAAATGTAAATATATATGTTCTGTGATCACTGTCAACCAGCAACATTATTACAAATACCGTTAGCCATACGAATATTAATTGGTGAATATATATCTCACTTTAAATCACATATACCTATCATAATCGTTTGTTTATATTTATAGTATATGTGTGTGTTTATAGCGAAGTGTCATATATTTCGCATTTCATATTAAGCTATTTTATT
Source organism: Scotoplanes globosa (assembly GCA_027575025.1). Lineage (NCBI taxonomy): Eukaryota > Metazoa > Echinodermata > Holothuroidea > Elasipodida > Elpidiidae > Scotoplanes > Scotoplanes globosa. The sequence goes on along the minus strand of JAODAI010121424.1, from coordinate 3,671 downwards.
CATCGTTTTATTATGGTTAAGAGGATCTCTCGCTACATGGGTTGCCAAATTGAATGTGTAGTGGTTGTGATAATACATATACTTATATAGCTAGGCGTATCATAAATTCATGAAAACACCACTGCCTTTATATACACATTACCATTATTATAAGCATATATAAAACTGGCTTCAGCGATCAACAGTCGCTCATCTTTAACGGGCTGCCCTGCGAGACTGCAACTACACGTTACGCCTGTCCTATCGAACACAATGCATACAATATATCATAGCCACAATATGTACACACTAGGCACTGTGAAAAAGTATATAGCAGCAAAATTGGAAGTATGTAGAAACGAATACCAGTAACTAGAACAATCAGGTAAATGCCATAATGGGAAAAATTAAAGTTATGTAATTGTATATTCAATTCAATTAAGAAAATTATATTTCAACCAATTGAGTTAATACAAATTTATACAAATCATTCACAGTAATATAAAGAGTAAAATGAAAGATTAACAATATTAGAGGTTAAAACTGCAGCAGTTATATAATTAATGTATTTGTGGAAACATTAGATGACATAACAAGGTATTATAACATGTAAGGCTTAGGGGATACCACTGCAGAAGCTGATCTTTGTCCAATGATTTTAATATATTTGTTTCACATGATTTTACAAGTTATGTGAAACTTTATAATGGTATATATACCTCATTGTTTCAGATAAATATGTGTCGATGCGATTGTTGAAGCACCATTTTCCAATGACTTCAATATCATAACCATAAAATCATGCGAATGAAAAGGGGTGGATGGGGGCAAGATAATTACCAGCAAACAGTGGTCAAAATCTGTCATTTTCGGACAAAAAATAGTAAGATATATCTTGAAGAATGGTTGGGTAAACATGATTTAAATTGCAATATTGTAGTAAAGACTGATCTCCGTCCATAAGCTTTATAATTATATACTTCAATATATAATAGTAACATTATATATGCCCAAAGTAAATTATCATAACTATTACAGTATTATGATTGACGTAAAAATGTTTATTGAAGATATTTACCGCGATAAATGTCTTGAATAAAGAATTAAATATCATAGACAGTTTTACTAAACACAACTTAAAAATTAAAATAAATTGCGAATTAACCATAGGCCTATGTCTGATCATTGGTAATGAATTTGGATGGTATATGCAAAATGTTTCCAATATAAAATACACTAATGACATACAGTAGTCATTGCCCTCAACCAGTTTACAAATTATCTTCCAAACCGTACACAAAGTGAGTGGACATGCCGAAAATAAATGACCAATATTATTATTTTGGGTTGATCTGTACATATGTACACAAAGGAGAGTCAATAAGATGTATTATATAAAGAATGCCATTACCAATGGTATATGCAAACTATTTATAATAATTGTGTTGTGCTATCCCAGTCTTGTCATACATTAGCTAAGATATCTAACCTTTTTTACAAATATTAATTATCTATACCAGCATTGTATTTCACAGTAACCTCAAACTTTTATGTTACTTTCTATCCTAAGATATTACTGTTAATGATTTTTATTCATTTCGATTGATTTGGTTAAAATAAAAATTCTGAATTGCAATCGAATTGAATTAAATAAAATTATACTAAATTAATTGTCACTGCCCTCAACTGATTTAAAAATTATCTTAGAATAAATGTCAAATATTATTGTTCTACGTTCTGCAAAAAGGAGAGTCAATGAGATTTATAATGAAGAACAGCATGCACTGGTGGTATTAAATAATATTGAAATTACTGTATCTTAATTAATCAAGGGAGGTTAGAGGGTTTCAACCGTCCACTATTTTACAAGAGAGTTGGGCTTACACACGATCATATCCCATACTTTTTTGTAAGACACTATCTTTTTCATAAAGAAATATTTATCATCACCAAATATATATAAATCAAATTTTAAACAATATTTACTTGAAAAGGTAAGAAACGTATATGCCTATCAACAGATCATATGAAGGGAAAGAACACTTGATTATCTACAATAAATAAAAAGGGATGTGGTCCATATCCTACTTATATTACCACTTACCTTATAGTGTTATAAGGTGGCAACATTAATACAAGTTTCCATAAAACTGGAAGATTTAACAGACTAATGGCACTCATAATAACTCTGAGAAGTGGTATCTCCTGTGATCTAGATAAATGTGTTTTGGCCCAAATTTTCTTTGATGCTCCACGCCAAATGATTGGTGGCGCCACGATTATATGATAAATACACGAAATGGTGGAGACCCTCCCCACCACCACAACCCACACCACCACCACTATCACCACCACCCCGGACCACATCTCTCCGCCGCTGGATCTTTCTACAATTCAATAGAGACGCCCTATATGTATACAATTATATTGAAAGTCGCTTCACAATTATATGCCCTGGTCCACTTTTCTAACCATTCATTTTCGACACAAATGTGCCAGCAGAACGTTCCCATGATGGGTGCTTCCCATGCATACCATGATACATTTCAATCAATAATAATATTAAACCCGGGCAGAATCTGATATTGATAGATTTTGAGACTCTGACTTTGGTTGTACATAACTAATTGTCAATTTATGACATATGTCTACCGTTGAGAAATACATTTGAATTGATTATAGGCTTGAATTAAAATGATGGTGATTTAAAAGACCATAGCATGGATTATGTTAAAAAATGTGGAAATTATAGAGCCATTTATTTTTTATAAAATATGCCATTCATTATTGTCAGCATCTTTGCATTGTCGTTTCGAGAACTCGATTCATCAAATAATTAAAAATATATATATCTGTATCATTTTCAGGTGATATTTATTATACAATAGAAACATTATAAATATATACTATAATATTTCGACGATTAGAACATCTCTAATAGGTTTTAATCAACATATATATTATAATGTACCTATCACATCAAAAACATGGACATATCGCAAATACAGGTTTGAGATATCAAGCAGTATTTTTATGCATTTTTGAAATGTGGTAAAAAGATGTGTGTATTTTAGATTTTTAGTTTTAGTTGCATGCATGCGGTGACAACACAAATTCAAATTTACTTAAAAATATTAATAAACGTAAAATTAATACCATTTTTTGACGTATCACGCATCAACACATTATTGTTAAACCTGTTTCTAAATAAAGGATTTTTCGATGTAGACCGAAGCTTAATATTAATTATTGAACATAAAATGCTAAGGAATACGATTACTTGTAATAGTAGTGAATGAAAGCTAAAAATGCACTCCTGATAGCAACATTAATATATCAAATAAATATGACTTAGCAACATGTCCCTGGTTTTGACGTGATGACTCACATATGTCGGCTATGTAAAAACACATTGGTCAAATTTGACCAAGTCTTGGAAAACTATATGCACCGAACCAAATTTGGTCAAATTATGTGTGCAATTTTCCATTCAAATTTTGACCAAATTTGGTTTGGTGTATGGTTAACCGTTCACTGTATACACAATGGTCAAATTTCACCAAGTGTGGACCAACTAATTTGGTTCGGTGCATAGATGACCGAGACTTGGTCAAATTTGACCATTGTGTTTCTACAGTGTATGTATGTGATACATAGTTAATATTTATAATGTATATGTATGTGTATATAAA
>JAODAI010121313.1:0-11266 GCA_027575025.1 Scotoplanes globosa | reverse complement strand
AGGCTATTTTACAATGTACAGGCAAAGCCCCAGATTAAGACAAGAAATCATCATGCACTTTGCATGTTTCTTGTTATTTATTAAAGTTCAACAATTCATATAATATCTCTAAATTACTAATATCCAACATGTATACTATACATATTGACTTTTTAGCATAGATAAAAGGGCATACAAATAACTTAATGATAAACCATATTTGAAGGTATGCTGGTAAATCATTGGTAAAAATGCAGACCTTCACGTATGAGAATCCCAGGAGAGCTTTTTTCAGCTCCTGTGACATTTAAGGAGAGCTTTTCGCTCTCCTGGATATTTTGCCCATTTTTTTCTTGTCCATATTTATAATACAACAGGTCCAAATGTAACAGTGTCTATATCATTAATATCGCATTGAGATTTGACACCAATATTAGAGTTTTGCCCTCAGAAAATAAAATTAAAACCAAAAATCGATTGCTCTCCTGAGCACTTTTCAGGAGCGCCTTGGAGCGCTCCTTATAAATGAAGGTCTGCTACACTATCAAGGTATCTACGATATGCCAAAGCCAAGTTCTGATCATAAATTGTCATTATGATTATATTAGGTCTACGTTGAACAGCTTTTTTCTGGTAATTTTTATTATAGCAGCATTAGTAAAAAATCACTATTGTTGAAAATTTAAGGTAATTTTTCATTTCTGGGTTAATATTGCATTTTATATAATAAGAAATTTAATTATGATAAAAAATTCTCACCATTTTTCATTTTGTTAAAAATATTTATTAATATGATGGTCACTATCTCAAAAAGTGGATTTATGACATGTCCCTGCTTTCGATGTGATGGGTTGGTCACATATTGCTGCCTGTGCTCTTGTTGTTTTCGACAGAGTTCTGTGAACATTGTTACATCAGGCTGGGTGCATGCGTAACATCAGTAAATTGTGGTATTTAATATATTGTTTTTCCCGTGTTCCTGTTCTTCTCTACAGCTGCGAGCACTACAAATTTGTGGCTGATTATTGTAAAGAGTTTCCAGAAGCTGAAAGTAGAGTCAAGGTGAGATCGATGATTGTGTTCCTTGGTCGTTGTTTTGCAACGCCGCAGGGTTACATATCCTGTAAAGCCAACCCAAACCCTTTAATACATGTGATGCACCACGGCAGATCGGGTATTATGTCGACATTCTTCATGTTGAGATAGGAGGGGTTTTCCTCCAAAATATATCACACGTGCAATGGAAAATATGACAAAACCAATTAATAAAATTCAGTAACTTGGATTTATTTCTCTAGATTCTGGTATCAAAACAAGGATAAAGGATAATGGCGTTCTTTTTCTTTTGTCACTAATATCTCAGCCTGACAAAGGGCCGACATAACACCCGATCTGCCATGGTGCATCATATTATGGTGACAATATATTCAAACAAACTGTCTACGTTCCGACAGCTCTATGTTCCGACAACTTTATGTGGCCATTGGACGTAAAATGGCGGTCCCGGAGCAGGGCTTCCTGTTATCCTAGTATGGCCATCTTTTGGTCAAGAACAGGGAGTTAACTCGGATGGTCATTCCTGTTCTTTGCTTGTCTCATCCATAATGTATTGATTATTAAACCTGAGTCTGACCGGTTAGCTCAGTTGATAGAGCGTTGGACTTATGATCGTAAGGTCGGTAGTCGAATCCAGAGTGCATGATGCTGATTAGGAGTAGGCTGTGGCGTAGTGGTAAGCGCTACGTCCTTGCACCACTGCGACCCGGGCTCGATTCCCGGTCGGGCGTGCAAATGGGATGGCCATGTCTACGACTAGAGGTTTTACTCCGGGCACTCCGGTTTTCCCCTCTGTCCCCTTGTCCGTTCGTTGCAACACAGAGCCTTCTGGAAGATTAGCCAATGGCTAAAGAAGTTACCCTGACATGAAATGTTGAAATAAATAAATTATATTTCAGTAGCTCTAACTGGTATATCAAAGGCTTTGGGTGGCTCATATAACCACTGCGTTGAAACCCATTCATTAATTTTTGAAGGCACTCATATAACCTAGTTGCTGATATTAAGAAATTATCTCTCTCTCTGTATGTTCCAACAGCTGTAGTGTTATGGCATATAGACTAGGTTTCAACGTTGTTGGAACATGGAGCTGTCGGAACACCCAAAGCCTTTGATATACTAGTTAGCGCCACTGGCATATAATCACCATCACTTCGTATTCAAACTCCTGACCTTGAGACCACAAGTCCAACGCTCTAATAAAGTAAATAACATTGTTATTGGAAAGGGCCAGCAAACTGTAATCGATCAATCCATTAATTATGAAGCCTAATCCATCACCGATATAAATATCACATAACGGCACGTGTGTTGATCCTGGAGGTTTTAGCCAGGACTGCAGGCTACATAGTCTGTCACTGATTATAGAGCAGTGCAATGTACACATATCAGCATGTAATTTTAAGGGTAGTCCCGTCGCCCGAGGCTACCATAATTATGAAAGGACTACCCAAATTTGGGAAAAAAGGTAGATTAGGTTGTCCTTCGGACTACCAAATTTTCATAAATATTCATTAGAGAAAATAATTTTGCAAATGAAACACATGTAAATTTCTGCATAGTTTACTTGTCTTTTGTGCTTTGTAGAACATACATGTTTCTTGAGTGTTGTTAATCTGGTATACATATGTTTACTTGTAAATTTTAAAATTTCTGTGACATGAAGGACAACCAAAAGTACCGAAGGACTACATAACTTAAAATGATGGTAGTCCTGCGGACTACCTCCTCAAACCCTTAAAATTACACACTGCATATGGTATGCCCATTTATAAATACATTTACAATCTTGGGGGGTACGGAGAGAGAGCCCTATGGGCTGTGATTTCTAGAGAAGGTGCCCTGCAGATGCGATGCGGCGGTTTCTTCGATGAGGAGGTCACCGTCCCTCGACACAGGAGTTTATTTATGCTACAGCTAAATTACTCCATTTTAATCGTATAACAGTAGTATACAACCTGGCAAAAAAGCCACGGGGGAGGTGGGGACAGCGATGCCTCCCCCCCTCCCCCCATAGATGACATTGCTCTACATGTCATGGTACGCAAGGCTGAAACTTGGTGTATCAAGGCCTTCGGGTGGCTCATATGTGATGAATCATGACAGATCAGGTATTAAGTCGTCCCTCGGTGATATTTGACAAGTGATCTATTTTGGAAGAAAATCTCCCAAGAATGCCGTCATAATACCCGGTCCCGATCTTCCACGGTGCATCACATATAACCTTGTTGTTGAAAAATCAATCGAGCAAGTGCTTTCAAGTGTATTAATTGCACAGTCGCAAAGATAGGGATCAACCCGTGTTCATCATCAAGTTTCCTGGCTCTAGGTTATATGTGACGCATCATATCAAAACCAGGGACATGTCGCAAATCCACTTTTTGCGATATTAGCCATTATATTAAGAAAATCTTAAACAAAAATGAAAAATGTCAAAAATATTTTTCATCATAATTATATTTATTGTTGGTTTTTGTATCAAATGTGATAAGAAAAAGTTAAAAAATTACCTTACAATTTCAGAAATTGTGATATTTGCACCAATTTTTGCACTATTGTTTACCAAAACACCGGTAATTAACTTGTGTTTCGCAACAAAGTTATTTCACTGTAGACCGAAATGCAATGATAATTTATGATCATAACTTGACTTTGGTTTATGGTACATACTCGATAGTAGTACCAAATGAAAGCCAACGGTGCACTCTATACAGATATGTCAATATTTGTCCCTGGTTTTGATGTGATGCGTCACATATACGATTTGGTTGGTTGTGTTTAACGGCTCATTTCTAACCTTCCGGATTAATATCATCGCGCCGTCCTCGGAATTATTTCCTAGTCGAGGATCAGTGGATTGTCGACCATGCTCCAAACGAGAAGGCAACATGTACCATTTTTAAAGTCTTTGGTATGACCTCCTGTGGTCTCGAACCCGCGCAGCCGGGGAACCACTATTCTGTCTCCCGGTGTGATACTCCACGCTATATGAGCCACCCAAAGTCGTGCATGCATTATGCAGTTACAGGAAACGGATTGTATTTAGACAAGATAGTTGTTGTTATGATAATTAAATATATTCAAAAACAGTCATTATCCCAACTGCTTTTCTGATCAAACTCACAATTTGTTTTTGCATTATTTTTGCAGGAGGAATTGTCCATCTGCATCGACATGGTTCAGTTCACGCCCGCTCGCATCGATGGTTTGAAACGAGGCATATTATGATGACAACTTTAAGATATTTTAGGATACGTGTGAATTGATTCCCAATTTTAAATCTTGCATTCTCTCGTCAGTAATCGATATCGAGCTTTGTTTGTATCATGCCGTGGATTTGAGCAAAGATTATGTATTTTTATAAAGTTTTAGCAACGTTTGACTACGTTGACTGATAAAAGGAAGACCGATGATTTGATGGAAATGCTTGGGCTGGAGGAATCGGTGGAGCCATCCCCTGAGAAAGGCGTTGGATTTCAAGGTGGATGAACGAAGGGGACGAGATCAACCAAAGAAAATGTGAAAGAATCAGGTGGAGGAGGAGCTGAGGAAGGTTGGGCTAAGGAAGGAAGATGCTCCAAACAGGGTGAGATGGTGGGATGGTGTATGGGCGATTGCTGCAAGAGTAAGTTGATTCCGGATCAAAACTGGACCGATAATGATGATGATGAAATGCTGCCATGGTCCTCTCTTTACTCTGGAATCCCCAACAAAGGTTGAGGAATATTACGCTAACTAACAGCCGCATCATTGAACAAAAAGCTCTTCACCTCCCTCTATCTATAGCCATGGAGAATCTCCATCCCCACCAGCGCACCTATAATTCCTTTCAGCACAATCCTTCGTTCTCGATCGCGCCTTACCCCTTCTACCAGCTTCCATGCGCGACATCACCATTTTGGGGGGCACCCTTCATCCATCCGTTCCACATGCCCAGTCCACCTCATGCTCCCCAATCAACCTCTCCGTAAGACTCCTTGTCATCCCAATATCCTCCCTTACATCAACTACTCTTCTCCTCTCTGCCTGCTAACCTCAGCCATCCTGCTCATCCAATTATTTTCACAAGCTGGAAGACGCTGTTGTTGAGCACTAGACAGAGCCACTGTTTCAAGCCCATGTATACATGCTGGAATGCAACATGTACCCAAAACTTTCCCTTTTCATTTCTTTTAAATGTCTATATCTGTCATATACTGACAAGACCTCTGTCTTATCCAGGCTCATATGTAGGCCATGTCTCTTAAATAAATCCTTCCACTAGCAATACCTCCTGCAACCTGCTGATTGCTTTCCATAACTAATGCCAGATCATTGGCGTATGAAATTGTTTGCAGGACATTCTTAGTACTGATTTTCATGCTAATCACTTTCATTATCATAATCAAAAGTAGAGGACTTAGCGTACTTCCCTCTCTGAGCCCAATATTTACCCCAAACTATTTTGACAACATCAAACCAACACAACCCTACCCTTTGTACCCTCATAAAGACCCTCCACCATCCTAACTTCCCCTTCCAGTACAACCATTAACCTTAACGTAGATATTACTAATTCCCTAGGGATTGTATCATAAGCCTTCTTTAAATCCAGAAAACTCAATTCCATACTCTCTCTGACCTTTGGCCTTCAGTCTCTTTTCCCCGTTTCAACCCTTGTTCTAAAATTATTCTATCCAAAGTCCTTTCCGGTAGCTTAAAACCTTGCCTCAATAATGTCATACCCCGATACTTTCCTGGGTCATGAAGTTTCCAAATGGGCACAATAAGGCCCGTCTGTCAGTCACTTTATATCTTCCCCTCCTTCAAATACACGTTAAGCAATCTCCTTAACCAATTCACTCCAATCTCCCCTGGAATTACAAACATTTCCACCCACATTTTATCCACGCCCGCAGCCTTATCCCTCTTCATCCTTCTCATAGACAAATCCACTTCCAACTCTGAAATCTCCTCCACCACAATCTTATCCTTCACTGCATTAGGTAATTCCAAATCAGCACCTCCTCCCTGGTCCTATGTAACGCAAATATTAAATGTAACCCAAACATTATACTATACCTTCTAGTTTTCATAGTTAAATCGCTGTGACCGACAGAACCAAAATTGCATATTTAAGCAAAATATAAAATAAATGTTTTATCTCTAAGTAATGGTTCAATATTTATTGTAAACTAGTTGTAAACAAAATATGATCTGATTTTTAATCGCATTACTTAGTTCAGTAAAATATTAATTAAATTATTCTGAAATTAAGCCTTTCGAATACAGAAATATGAACATAGCATATTGGTAAAGAGAAATATACAAAATACATTCAAAATATTTCAAGGGATGAATAACGGAAATATAGGACTAATGTGAACTGCAAAATAATGATTCTTAAATCCTGCTTTTGTAAATTAATTTTATTAATGTGAGAATGGATTATAACCATAGGCCTTAGCCTATATGACCAGGAAGGGTGCTGATTTGGATTTACCAACACAATTGGTAAGGGAGATAGTAGTTATAAGAGCACCTCTAGTAGTTAGTACCAATATATTGTGAATTATATCACAATAATTTTAAGCATGATCTGGCAAAGACGTTTAATCACTAGTTCTGCACTGTGATCAACAAGGTTAAAGTAATGTCACACTGCTGATGCTGTAACATAATTTAGACACTGTTAGATATAATAGAGATGATGATTGGTTAAAGTAATGTCACACTGCTGATGCTGTAACATAATTTAGACATTGTTAGATATAATAGAGACGATGATTGGTTAAAGTAATGTCACACCGCTGATGCTGTAACATAATTTAGACACTGTTATATATAATAGAGATGATGATTTGTTAAAGTAATGTGACACTGCTGATGCTGTAACATAATTTAGACATTGACAGATATAATAGAGATGATGATTGGTTAAAGTAATGTCACACTGCTGATACTGTAACATAATGCTGATGCTGTAACACAATTTAGACACTGTTATATATAATAGAGATGATGATTGGTTAAAGTAATGTCACACTGCTGATACTGTAACATAATTTAGACACTGTTATATATAATAGAGATGATGATTGGTTAAAGTAATGTCACACTGCTGATGCTGTAACATAATTTAGACATTGCCAGATATAATAGAGATGATGATTGGTTAAAGTAATGTCACACTGTTGATACTGTAACATAATTTAGACACTGTTAGATATAATAGAGATGATGATTGGTTAAAGTAATGTCACACTGCTGGTACTGTAACATAATTTAGACACTGTTAGATATAATAGAGATGATGATTGGTTACAGTAATATTGCACTGCTGATGCTGTAGGGCAATTTAGACACTGTTAGATATAATAGTGATGATGATTGGTTAAAGTAATGTCACACTGCTGATGCTGTAACATAATTTAGACACTGTTAGATATAATAGAGATGATTGGTTAAAGTAATGTGACACTGCTGATACTGTAACATAATTTAGACATTGTCAGATATAATAGAGATGATGATTGGTTAAAGTAATGTCACACTGCTGATACTGTAACATAATTTAGACACTGTTTAATCTCCCTAAAATTCTTTTCAGTTTTGTAATGTCGGGTAAGAATTGCAATGTGTCATATTATGCGTAATGTATGTTTAAAAAGAGATGTTATATACTATTTAAGTTCACAAAGTGTTGTTTACCTCGAATGTATTGTATTATGACATTGTACATGTAATACCTAGGAACTGTTGAGTCATTTCTTTGGTTGTGATGTACTAATTATTTATTTTGTTTTCATTATTTTATTAGAATCAGCCCATTGGTCAGTTAATTGTACGTGTCTACGCTGTTGATCTGGATATTGGTATTAACAGTGACGTAATATATGGCCTGCTTCCTGATGGTATCGATGGCAACTTATTCTCCGTTGATTCAGTTACTGGAGATCTGATTACTAACTTTATAGCGGACAGAGAAATGAGAGATGTCTACACGGTAAGATAATAATAATAGCAACATTAATAGAGCGCTAATACACGTTAAGGAGCATGCTCGAAATGCTTAGACAACATTTTTTTCCCTTCAAATACAGATAAGACTTTAGCTTAGATTTGAAATTAACTAATGTGTTGATGTACTTCAGGGGTTTTGGAAGTTGATTCCACTTCCTGGCGGCTACACCAGCGAAGGACTTGTAACCAAACGGTTTTAGATACCACCTTGTTACATCTCACAATTTCAATTCACTGGTCCTGAGATAACCCTTTTGACTGATAGATGGGACAGGAGTTCTCATAAGTATTCTGGTGCTGAACCATCTATATACATTGATATGGTAAGCTCAGGATTTTAAACTCAATCGTCGCTTCAACTGGTAGCTACTGCAGAAGCTGTAGCGCAGCTGTAACACTGTCATGCCTCGATGTTCTGGTCACAATACCAGCAGCTTTATTCTGTATTTTCAGCAAAGATGGATAGATATACTTCCTGTTTATTGGTATTATGAAAGTGATTGACTGTGTATTCTTTATAGTGGTTATGTATTTGTTGAAGTCCTACACAGTTACATGGTATGATGTCCAGTACTTCCACAAAGTTGTTTGGTGTGAATTGTACTGTTGCTGTAACATCTCCCCTACCTCCTCCCTATATATGTGGCCCATGATGTGAAATATGGAGTTTTATTTCAAAACTCAATGTTTAAAATGATTTGTCACTTCATGAATGTCTCTGGACAGGTTGGGGTCAGGTATGGACATTGTATCAACAATCTACTCAAAATAACAGAATTATGGAGGCTTACCCCGTAATAATGTAAGTGCATAAAATTTAAATTTAAACCCATATGTGGCCCATGATGTGAAATATGGAGTTTTATTGCAGAACCCAATGTTTAAAATGATTTGTCACTTCATGAATGTCTCTGGACAGATTGAGGCCAGGTATGGACATTGTATCAACAATCCACTCAAAATAACAGAATTATGGAGATTTACCCCGTAATAATGTAAGTGCATAAAATTTAAGTTCAAACCCATTAACCAACTGATATTGCAATGTTCGCAGGAATTGACATATTGCAATATTAAACTGTAATTGCAAAATATTTGTATAATATGCCAAGCTCTACACCAGTGTCCTGGTAAACATAAACATAAAATGTTGAAATCTGGAGTGATATTCGTCCTACCAGTAGGGTAAAATGTTACCCTGTAGGCTATTTTTAGGCTAAATTAACCCTATGGGCTACCTTAATTGTCATGGATGGTCACATGGATGGTCACCAGCCTCTCGTTCTTCTCTTTTGGATAAGCGACCATCTATAACGAGGCAAAGAAGTGTTCTATCGCTAACTATCAAACTCCACTGAAGAACCATGGATTGTACTCCCGAGACCGAGAATGCAAGTTTAAACGTTTGGCCATTTCCCCAATCATGATGCACTAGCTACCTATTAGGAATGTAGCCCAAGTCAATGTGAATCAAACTCGTTTTTTTTAAAAGCCTATATAATCCTGATTATTACCCATGTGTTGTGTTGGCCAAACTGAAAATCAATATTTCAGTTGATAGCTATGTGATTCATTGGATACAATAGCTAGCCCGGACGGGACATGCATTACTGCACTGTGTATGCACATGCATAGCTAACTATATGATATAATGTATGTTATTGTAGGCAATAGACAAATGTCAACCAACTGACAATATACCATGCACCAATGAACCCTTTGTTAAATTGATATTATGTTGTAGTGGGATATCTAGGTATTCATTATATACACTAGGGTTAGTATTGCTTTATAACTTCGGACATGGATCTGGCCTAAGCACTTGGACAAACAGGCAGCCTCAGGCAGGATGAAGGGATTACAATACCTTGCCATATAAAACACTTCTATTGTCAACTATACAATGTAATCAATTCGGAGGAGGAGAACTTCCTTGGAGGTAAATATAATAAGGAGTCAACGTGAAGGCTTTCAACGTGAAAGCTTTCGAAGAGGAGAGGTTTAGATAGTAACCACAACTATCGGTTATTTGTAATTCACCCTTTTTGCAAGATACTGATATAACCCTGCGGGGGATCAATTCCAAGAGTCTGTATTACTATATGCGATCATTCTACCTATCAGCCAACACACCCATGCATTATTGCCTCCTAATTACTATACAATTTAACACTGTATATCTGTTCTCTCTGATAGGTTGTATTACAGGCCACAGATAAAGGAGTGAATGCTAATCCTACATCATTAGAGGTTGCAATATACATCACAGATCAAAACGACAATGAACCACTCTTTGTCAGATTGGTAGGTACATAGTTAAATGTTAAATTAAATGGTGTGTGCCTACTGGTCCGAAGACCCGTTGGTCCGAAGCCCCAACCAATAGGGTGCCAACTATATTATCTAGTATTCACCGAGGATTGTGTTGTTAAAGGCCACAGATAAAGGGAAGGAATGATAATTGTACATCGTTAGAGGTTACAATCTACATCCTCTTTGTCAGATTGGTACGGTAATAGTTAACATGTCATTAGAGGTTACAATCTGCATCCTCTTTGCCAGATTGGTAGGCTATATAGATAAAATGTTATTAGAGATTCCACATATGAAAAAGTTTCCCGCATCTGCTATAATAGTGTGTGAAATTTGTTTGTTTTTGTAAGTGAATGGTTGCTAATGACTCGTGCATGACGGTCTGATACTTAATATTTGTCATCTCGCATGCCAACTAGTACTATTTTTTGCCCTCTTTTGAATGATGTATGTATCGAAAGCATGGCTAAAATTGATTTAGGGGCACTTTTTGATTTAAAATCGTAAGTATTTTTCTTCTTACGGCTGTGTTAGTTAAAAAGTTGACGGTTTTCTTCAGATATTTGGCAATGTCAACATGTTTTGATCATATTATCGAAAATACGACATGCTAGCAATCCATCTCGGATGCATATTAGTAGTAAATATATTTCTTTTTCAAAGACTGTAAGCCAGAATTTCATTGGTCAAGAGGAAAGAAGGGCACTTTTCTCTTTTGTTTCACTTGTTTTTGGCCGTCTGGCTGATAACTGCCTGATTCGCTTAAACCCGGTATACCGGTATTATTAGTTGGCCATCACGCATGCGCATTGAAACTGGGTTTACTGCATTGTAAATTTATTTAGCCTCCCTCCACTTTTCGATGTTTATTCTTGTTTATGTTTCAAAATATTAAGTACGCGTTGGTCAGAAACTA
>JAODAI010121202.1:0-11267 GCA_027575025.1 Scotoplanes globosa | reverse complement strand
CAACCACCAAATCAACATATACTAAATTAACTGTAGCACGATAGTAATTGTTGCTTTAAACGGCGTTTAAAGATATTTAGATTTGAAGACAGCTTAATTGGGTTGCTTAATGAATTCCATAAATTAACACCCGCGCTTCTAACTTGAGAGTGTGCAAATACTGTATTAGTATAGGGTTGAATAAGGTGATCTCGCTACCGTACTGGATAATTATGATTGAGGCTATTTAGCTTGGAAAAGGAATTAAACAACTGTGGCAATTGACGACTGTGAAGCTTATCCCCAAATGGTAATTGTAAAGATCGTGTACGTTAAGAAGCTTATGTAGGGCAAATAAAGGAATGTGTATGGGATTGAAAAGGTGCATCTGAAATATTTCGAATAGAAGTTTTTTTTAAGAATTATAAGCTTATTTAGATAAGTGGAGATAGCATTTCCCCATAATATAATACTGTAAGATGAGGATCTATTAAGGCATTACATAACATCAATAAAATAGTATCTGGAATATACTATTTAATTATACTCATTACACCAATAATCCTACAAACTTTATCACAAACGGCATAAATATGATTTTCCCATGATAAGTTATTATTTATTATGACACCAAGGAATTTATTATTTTCACTGCTTTTAATCACATTGTTATTAAAAACTAAAATTAAAAAATATAATTTATTATTAATAACAGGCATATGTACATCGGTATATATCTGTTAATAAATTATTCTACATTATCATAAACTAAACTGTAGGCTTAAACCCAAATCAATTAATATGACAAATAATTTGCCTACCAATTTGTCGACCTTAGATTGTCCTACAATTTTTAATATTATTATAATGTATCATATATATTATTATAATGTGTCATATAGATTATTATAATGTATCAAATATAATTATTATAATGCATCATATATATTATTATAATGTATCAAATATATTATTATAATTTATCATATATATTATTAGAAGGTATCATATATATTATTATAATGTATCATATTATATTATTATAATATATCATATTATATTATTATAATGTATCAAATATATTATTATAGTGTGTCATATATATTATTAAAATGTATCATATATATTATTAAAATGTATCATATATATTATTATAATGTATCATATAGATTCAAGGTTACTGTTGCTGAATTTTAATACGTAATATATGTTTTGCATCTGCGGCCATCTTGGCGGTATCGGTTCCATGACAATGCGGATGCTATTGGCAACTTTGTATTAGAACAGTGTTGTTTAGTATAGCTTAGTTTACTTTATTTCTTTCTCTGAAGATCGATACCCCTTACTGACTGGTCTAAACAGGTGTTAAACATATCAAGATATCACATAGTTAGCGTCGTAATGCTCAATTCGATGACATCACGGGTAGAACCTCTATGCTACACGGTTGCTTACAACGACAACTTTACAACACATAATAATAATTTATGAATTATTAGAACAGCATTTCCTTACAATATATTATACGTAACATATGGATCACAAGTGTGTTGATGACTAGTACTAGTATTATACATATACTAGCATGGCCAGGTTTTGGAACTGGTAAACGTGTCGCTCATTTTTTTGCAAGGTATACTTACCGTATCTCACCATCTAAGTGAAACATCGTTAGCGGCGAAGCGTATACATATTTTGAGATCCACATATCAACCATGCATGCCGAAAGCATTTATCTCATTTCTCACGTTCCAAAGCCTATAAACGTAACATGTGTTGTTAACACCTTACCATAACCATTATTTATAGCAAGTATATAACATGTTATAGCAAGCCTGTGTTATAGCACATGATAATATGAAGGGTTATTACAGTTCGATCTTAAAGCATCTGGTCGAAACAGGTGCTAACAATATCGATGTATCACATAATTAGTGTTATTATGCCAAATTCGATGAAATGACATGCACGGGTAGAACCTCTATGTTACATGCCATGTTACTTACAACGATAATGGTGCAACATATAATAATAAGTTATGGATTAATGGAGCAGCATTTTCTTACAGTATACGATATGCAACATAAGGATCACAAGTATGTAGATGACTAGTACTATTATTATATATACACTAGCGTGGCCAGGTTTTGGGACTGGTAAACGTGTTACTATTTTTTTACAGGGAAAACTTGCTTTATTGTATCAAATTGAAACATCGATAGCGGCGAAGCGTATACATATTTTGAGATACCCCCTGTGGAGCCAACCATGCCGAAAGCATTTCTGTCATTTCTGACATTCCAAAGCCTATTAACGGAACATGTGTTGTTAACACCTTACCATAACCCGTTTTTATGACACGCGTGAAACGTGCTATAGCACATGGTCACGTGAAGCGCTAGCACAATTCGATTTTAGAAGCATCTATATGCCAGAAATGTAATCGTTATGGGTGATACATGTTATGATATTTTATGGGTCATTTTAAGTTGCTATATAAGGATATCGTTGTTAGATTGTAACAGATTACTATATGCCTCATCTAGAGTATGCTATTCAATATTGGAATCCGTCCATATACCTAAGGATACGATAGTTCGGGATAATGTTCAAAGAAGAGCTACTAAATTAGTTAGTTCCCTTAGTTATCTGTCAACGGTTTGACTCTCAACGATTGACTTATCTGAAACTCCCAACTTGGGAACTTCGTTGTGTTCTTGTTGATCTTATTCAGGTATTTAAAACAATTTGTGGTGTTGATAAGTTGAAGTTCGATTATTTTTTACGCTGTCTGATTACTCTGGTACTATATGTCATAGCCTTAAGATACGTAAGTGGTATGTAGGTTACCCAACCTTGGAAGTTGTCATTCCCTCAGAGAGTTGCTGATGGGTGGAATGTTTTGCCAGAGTCGCTGGATCGCGTGGATATTGTCAATGCCTTTAAGAATAGTCACGATATATATTTTGTCACTGCAGACGGGTATAGGAGTTCCACTTCAGGATTGGTGGAGTTCAGGATAATATTAGGAGGACTATAGTCTATATATATCTTTGCTGATCCTTTCTTGCGTAACTTAACTTAAGAGGAAATTACACTTTTTAGGTTTTCTTTATACACTCATTATTTTCGTTTCGGTTATGTTTTTTAAGTGAAATATACAAAATATTCTGATCACCATGATCGCTTCATCTCGTGATATTAAAACGTATACTCTAGATATGAATTGATGCTATCAATTTTCAATTAATGAGTTTCTTATGCTTTTTTGTTGTAAAAATGTACTTACACAGCTAACATAGGCTAGAAGAACAGTCTAATGTCCTCTTATAAAGGATCATCAAAGATCATCAAAGTACTTGTTAAACATGACTGTATCGATACTATCTTGTCTGGGTAAATATAAAAGGTAAAAAAACATTTTAGATTGCTGCTATTCCCGAACACGTCCGAAAGTAAATCTTGTGACTTATTTTTCGCAGGGAATAATTTGCTAATTATCCTAAGATTTTGACCTGATGCTATGTAAAATTAATTATAATTTATATCAAATGTAATCATACATAACAATTTAAATATCTCGTTAATTAATACAATGACCGCCTTAGAAGTATTGTTCTTACTTTATGGAAGTCATGTGGGTGAGAGCTGACCTACTGGAAGTGTTTAAAATATTCAACCGGTATATCAATGTTGGTCCCAATTATTTATTTACGCGTGCCACATCTGCAAATATAGTCCATAGTTTGAAACGTTTTATCGGTGGCAATTGATATTGGACGTCAGAGAGTATTTATTTAGCTGACGTATGGAATGGAGAATACGGTGAGGGCTTTTGAAAAAATGACATGCCATACACGTCGAATACGGGACTTGGTGATATGCCTATCACAGAAAAAAAAATACTCAAAATATTATTAATTCAGAGTAAAGTTACACGCACATTACGAGTACTGCTAGATTATATAATCGTAAATTTACTAGTTAAACTTGGTAAAGTTACTCCCTTAAAATACCATGCTATTCGTTTAGATGGACAATGTAACATACTTTATCTAGATACAAATATTATGTTCTACTGAACATGGAGTAAATTCACACAACGAATAGTATGGCTCTGTGGACATTGTTTGTCCATCTTTGACATTATAAGTACCTTCATTGAGGTGAAAAGTACTACAATTATGTTTGTGTTTTGGTGTGGCCACGACTTTATTCACCAGCCAACTATATTGTCACTGGAGATGGGACGGCTATACCGTTAGTTACCGCCAGTGTGGATTTCCGTCATTAACGCATTCGGTATCATTTAAAGAAGGAACCGAATATATATAGCTAAAATACAGTCACAATGCGTATGCCATAAAACAACACTGAATGTAACCGCCATTAGTCAGTATCATAAATATCTACTAGACTAGGACATATATACTAATATAACCTATAGGTTCTAGCATATATGCACACACTGTTAAACGTTGTATTACAAACGTCCACACTGTAGCCCAGGTCACAAACTAACTTTAACTATTCCTACATTCACATCCACACAAACGGATTTGTAACACTTATTCATTTTAATTAAGATACTTACCATGTTCAAGATACTATCCATATTTACTGAAATTTATCCTTTCTTGGAGGAGCTGGGGAGCCGGGGAGAGTATTGGGGTAGTACCATTGTAGTACTTTGTACGCCTGATCAGTCGCATATTTGTGTTGATGAAAATCAATGGCCGCTAGTGCTTTCACCACCTTCGTTATACATATTCTATAAGTCGATTGCACACACCGTGACTGCTCTCTGATAAAAATCCCAACTACTAGACCTGACCCGGAAATCGAATCACGGATCTCCCAAATACTGATATTCATAGCTCAGTTGATAACGAATTAAATGTGTGATCGGAAGGTCAATAGTTCGAATACGAAGTGATGAAAGTGATACTTTCGCTCTAACTGGTATATCAAAGACTTTGAATGGCTCATATAATATATACGTTGAAAAAGGTCGGGACACGTTATCGACCAAATCAGATAGCTTCTAGAACTACCAGTATTATATATACAACCATACCGCAGGTTATTCAAAATTAACATGTTCTAACCAACTTACAGTGTAACTATTAGTAATCCAGTAAAATAAATACTTTACTCGATATGAAAAACAAATACCAATTCAATGTGATATAGTCGACAAAACACTATTCTGTAGTTATTCCGACACAATTTAATAGATTTTCAGTAAATTTAATTTTATATGTCCGATAATAATTCCCTATATTTTATAAAATATATTCAATTTGAATGGTATACTGAGAGTCCTATACATTAATCCATTTAGTGTTAACATTATAACACAACATATTAAACAATTCATCCATTTTGCCAATGTCACTCAAGTATCATTTTTGTAATTCCAATCAGAAATTATGATCATGTGTTTATTTATGATGGAAAGACTGGAAAGCGTATTGCCAGTTGGGCGATAAGTACATTTTGTGTACTGTGAAACTGATTACTATTATTGTAATATACTAATATTTTATGGTGTTGGTCGCTTTTCAGCATGGAATCTCTATCACCAAGCTGTCCTTTCATCTTCTACTTTGCTTCGTGGGGTCAATGGAACTCATCATCTGTGTCCTGGCGGCAGTATTTTGTTGCACCGCCATAATGCCTACAGACACACAACCACAAACGGTAAGCAGATCTAAAACAACCACCGAATGCCGAATATGGAAACTGTTATCTAGTATACAGTTTCCATATTCGCATACATAATTTAATATTACATACGCAATTACATTATTATCGTTATATTCTGATCTTTATTTTGTGTATTTCAGACTCCATAGGTTTAATATTTTAGCATTATAACTTATATTTCTTTCCTAATGTAGTGCTACAATATCACAAGTTTACAAATCTGTAGATTTTTTTTCCATAGGTCATGAATATTAGTTTTATATTCCACCAAACTTATTTATTAAAAAAGTTGACAATTGTTCATGATTTGGCGTAGAGTATTTTTCTAAATATAAGGAGTTTGCTAGAAAAGTGATATATTGATACAATTTAGGCCAATTTGAAATAGTTGTTTGGTTCCACACACTTTGGAATGTTGGCCATCATTTAATACACCAACAATAGAAAATAGTTAATGACCTTTTCAAATTTGCATACTTTGACGCTAAATTACACATAGTTATATAGAATTATATTTTGTGAAATAACATATAACGTATATGGAATTGTGGAATATATATATATTGATTGCATTGGTATAATATATATAACTGCGTGACATACATATATAATATACATATACATTATTATATTACATTTATCATGCATACATTTATCATGCATATATTTATAATTGTTTCACAATGATTCGTTATATCTCTAAAATGAGGTACTTCCACCACCGTGGTCTTGCTATAAATCCTATAATTGCCTTGGTCATTAAAACGATTGTCATGTGTAATTCACTTTATTATCGCATTAATTGTAATCTGATTACTAAGCTGCAATCTGTCCAGAATAGTTCTGCTATAATTATTTATGGTCGTAATAAGAGGGACAACGTTTCTGATATATATTCAAGATATATTTAGAGATATTCACTGACTTCCAGTGAAAGATTGTGTTCACTTCAAAATTATTATGTTTGTACACGACTTTATTCACGAGAGGGCAACTGCATATTTAAGAGCACTTATTTTTGCGTCACACGCTGTTAAAATACTCCTTGCCAAACTACGAATTTACACAACATATGGTGCTAAAGATTTCTCATTTAGTAGACCTAAGCTTTGGAACGCGCTTTCGTGTACTATTAGACTAATACCTTTCCATAATCGTTTCAAATTACACTTTATTCAACCGGTGCATGCCTAGTGTCTTTATGACACCGACAGTAGCTGGGCTCTATTTATATATTTATATATACACTCCTAAACATGTTTGGCATCCTTCAATATAAACCAAAATGTATTCAAGCTATATAACATGGTAAGATAGTTTCTCGAGCATTTTTTTCATCATGTTGTTCAGCATGTGACTGGGCACTTTCAAGTTCACCACCACAAGACGGTTCTCGGGCTGAGAAAACTATAAAAAAAGGGATATAGTATATAAGCACTGTTTCACCTAATTTAGCGCTCATGCTGAGAAAACCTAAGATTTGTTGTGCTCAACCGAACCTGGGCACTTTTCTTAATTTGTAAGTTTGCCGAACAGGTTTTATAGTGTAGTAACATTATATACAATTATAATGCACTGGTTTTATAGTGTATTATCATTATATACAATTACAATACACTAGTTTTATAGTGTATTATCATTATATACAATTACAATGCACTGGTTTTATAGTGTAATATAATTATATACAATTACAATGCACTGGTTTTATAGTGTAGTATCATTATATACAATTACAATGCACTGGTTTTATAGTGTAATATAATTATATACAATTACAATACACTGGTTTTATAGTGTAGTATCATTATATACAATTACAATGCACTGGCTTTATAGTGTAGTATAATTATATACAATTACAATACATATCATCATATAACATCCATCAATGTCTTACTAATAACATTATTCACAAATATCCTTTACACTTATATCATCAATAGGTTGGCTTCAATACAACAATGACACCAGCTTACAATCCTGCTATGAACGGTGATCAGGTTCTGATAGAGAAAACAGGATAATTAAAGGAATACAGTAGCTGTTACAACAGTAATAACAACACATCCTATTTCATTATAACTGCTGCATTCAGTGAACGATATGCTACACGCAGAAATTAAAAACGTGTTGACATGTAACATTTTGGATATACTCTAATAACGATTATGCATACAATTTACAGAATATGCACATAGGTGAATGTTGCTCGAATAATATTTAAAACATTTTCGTAAAGGCATATCATATTTTGTGGGAACACATATAATAGGCTTTACCACAGATTAATCGAAAGTAATAGTATGTATTGATCGTCAACGAATATATAATATATGTATGCCTAAATATTATAATTTAATTTAATGTATTTTTACCAAATCACATTCCACAATATATAATTATAAATAACACATGATAATATAATATTCAAATTATGATTATAAACTTGTCAATATTTTACAAAATAACAAATGAAGATGTATGGGAGACCATAAATAAGCAGAGCTTTTCTACTTTGGCCCTCATCTAATGCTAATAATATACAAACACATTTATTCAAATTAAATAAATAAATCTCAGAATATAGATAATACAATATAAAGTTAGTATACATGACATGGGACATATAATGTGGATGACGTTTCAGTGCAACTTTGAATGCATTGGGTGATTTTTTTAAAATTTAATATCATAGATTATCGGTGTGTATTACCGATTACCGACGAGTGGCTGCTGCATCCTGCATCCTGATATTATACAGTAGCTTCTATTTTATACATCGCTCATGCTCTGCACCAGAGAAGTGTGTATACTCATGCCTAAATAAATACATATATTATTTATATAAATGTAATATAATATAATGATAATGTAGATTTACTCTGAATTCACCATGGTTATATTCGACTATGCACATACTCAATGTTTGGTCAAACTGTGTACCTGCGTACAATTACATACATAATTTGACCATTATATTGTGTCGGTGCATATTTCACCAATACATGGTTAAATTTGACAATTGTTAATTCAGAGTATACCTAGTTAATGAAAGTATCACAGCTGGTTCGGACAATAATATCATCGTCGTAATACTAGTGGTTCAAATGTATACGCTGCTTATAATAATAATAAAAGGCACTTTATACAACTTAAACGTTGTACATTATTACCCGATTCATCAATGATGATCGTACATGTACTGTATATACATGCGTATATGCAACATGACCGCAGTTTAAATATAGCACTAGATTAACATACTATTATAATTGTTTAATAAATATATACACCTGCGTATACACACGATGGCCGCAGTTTAGACATAAGGCCAGTTTGGCGTGCAATTATTATATTGTTTCATAAATATATACACATGCCTATGGCCACAATTTAAACATAACACCAGGTTGACGTACTATTATTATTTGATAAATATAGTAAAACAACTATTATAGTGTGTCAACATGGCGCTATGCTATGCCAGATTGAAAAACGGTGACGTTACAATTATAGCTTCTTGAAAACTTACCACACCACTCTAGCAGCTTCTCCCAGCCACATGAGACTGGCCAGCCTAATTCTACGGTTTTGGTTGGTATACTGTATATTCTGTGACACCTATGGAAAACAAAAAATAACAATTTATGGGTGTTTCAATGTTATAGTTAGCTATGTCGGCCAATTTAGTTTAATTTTCCTATGTTTGGTATTAATTTGGGCCATTTTTTTCCAAGAAAAATCTCCGAATCTAAGGTCAATCTTTCGCAAAATCGAAATGTATCGGAAAATCTTGAACATTTTCCAACAAAAGTAACATGCATTCGATATTAATCTGCCAGTAATAACGATTGCGCTATTTTAATTGACATTACATTGTACATAGCAACATTTTAATATGTGTATCCAGTTAGTCTAGTAGTAATTTCCTGCTGCCTATGTAGCCAAGGTCATAGGTAATATAGCCAACCGCTGAAACTATGCTACCGGTTTTATCACTCTTCATTGGCCGATCGGCCGATACGAATAGTAAACTTACCAATCGGTTAAAATTATAATGACAAATTTCGGAGAAGACGAGTAAGCCAGATAAAGTGTATCTCATTATAAATGGCCAGGAACAGCGACTTGGATTCGAACAATCTGACAAGCCCGATACCCTGAGCTCGACAATCTACTTACTCATTTTGATGTGTGCTCTTCATTAATGCACTGCATCTCACATTCTTGGCTTCACTTCGCCCAGATGTACCATTAGTAACACAATGAGCGAATCAATGTTCACTTAGATTCTTCATCGAAGCCGTCTAAGCAGTGTGTTAATTATGCGATAAGAGCTAATTGGATTTTAGGGTTTATTAGACGTAATGTTATGTTCCTCCACAAGGATATTTTTGTTAGATTATACATGCAGATAGTTGTGCCTCATCTGGATTATGTTGTTGAAGCTTGGAATATGTTCTTAGTTAAGGATATGATTGTTCTGGAGCTTGTTCAAAGAAGGGCTACTAAATTAGTTGGTTCCATTAGTTCTCTATCATATGACCACTGATTGACAAAGCCTACAACTTTGGAACTTCGTCGTGTTCGTGGTGATCATATTCAGGTATTTAAAATTGTTCATGGTTTTGATAAGTTGAAGTTCGGCGATTTTTTACGCTGTCTGATCATTCTGGTACCAGAGGTAATAGTCTAAAATTACGTAAGGAGTATTCCAGGATAGATCTTAGGATGTTTTCCTTCTCTGAGAGAGTGGTTGATGAGTGAAATAGCTTGCCAGAGTCATTGGTTCGTGTAGTTATAGTGTCGATGCCTTTAAGAATAGTCTTGATAGGTATTTTTGTGATTATGGACTGGTTTAGGATGTCCAATGGATGATGGAGGCTCAGGATCATATTATTAGGACTATGTCCTTGTCGATATTTTCTTACTTAACTTAACTTAGTTTAACTTAATTTAACTTAATGCAGGTGTTAATCGTAATTAGTCATTCTACTCCTCAAGATTCACCGCAGTTTAGAAATGTGTGTTCATTTTAGTCAAAGATTCACGATAATTATTATTTAGTTCATTCAAGATTCACCTCGGAAATTTAACCAAACAACAAGACATCTTATGACTTTGTAGACAGTTCATATATGGATATTTTAGGTCAAGATTCACAACATATCACTAGTTCATTAGTTAAAGATTCACATTGCATGCATTTTTATTGAGTGCAGTTTCATGGTAAATCTTGACCTAGCTTTGAATAGGTAGGGTGAATATTCAGATTGACATCGGCATAAATTGGCGCTGATTTATGTTTGGGCTCAACTAGTTGATCAATGATTAGAGATAATAATTGTGCTACATGTGCTTCGGAATTGCTATTTATATACGGCACATTGCAAGTGTTTATTATTGTAGTTGACGTAAAACTTAGTATTTGATATTATTGATATATAAATAGATTAGTTATATTTTGAGAGGAATGAATGGTATATGACTACAATACTTGAATATTTATAGATACGTGTATACAGTATAGGCCTACCCTTACAGTCGTGTACCTTTACATGATTATACCGTATATA